>CM044547.2:23667987-23812987 GCA_024416835.2 Perccottus glenii | reverse complement strand
CGCTGCAGAGAAAGTGGGGGGCTGATAGCAAAAATCAAAAAAATGTTGAGAATGAAGAGTTAGATTTCTGGGGGTGGATAGAGAAATGAGGGGAACACCATAAAAGGCTTTCCTTCCTTTTTACATCTGCACACAGACAACATCTTATTCTTACCATTCCTTTTCAAAACTGTTTTACCAACTCAACATAAATCTATGACCTGCAGTGATGTATGCAGGTGTCACCCCCCTGCGTGGGCAGTCACATAAAATGAGGCCTATTTATAACTCAGTCCATCACTCGTACTGCTGTCTATGGTATGTAAGTATTTCTTACATAATGTTGGACATTGTTTGAAAAGATATTCCCTGTGTGCCCTCTACACACTGCTATGCAGCTCAACTGCTGACGTGGTTGTCCTCCATGAATAATGCAGTGCCCCCTGCGACAAATCTGTATCATACAGGCATCACGGCAGGTATAGATTTATTCACTTGGACACTATGTAACCTTTAAACTTAAAATATTATTGTAAAAATAGGCTTAATAAATAGGTCATTAATTTTGTCTGAAACATACCTTACACTGCTCATAATACATTTTTTTACAGCAGTGATCGATGTGCTTCTACAGTTAATGAGCGGGACCAGTGTTTGTGTAAGAGCAAAGCTGACTGAAATAGCGTCATTAGACTTCATCTGCTTCAAGCCTGGTCTACACTGTACAATTTTTTTTTCAGGCCTTTGGGGTAGACATGGGGGAGACATCACACCCTCGACATAAACTCTCTAAGCATAGTAACTGTCAGTCTGCTGGGCTTGATCATTTAAAGTCTGCCTATGTTTGCACAATTACTTTGACACAAGCTTGCTTTAGCTCCACTCTTTTGCATTGTTTTAAGTTAATAGCCATCTTCCCATCTCAGAAACACATTTTCTCAGCATTTTACATGTTGCAGAAAGACTGCAGTGGCACTGTTACATAAAATAAGACGTTTTCTTCCTTCCAGATAGCTGATGTTATACAATTATAGCTCCCTTCAGAGCACTTTCCCCCAATGGTTTAGTGAAGCTCAATCGAGTAAAAAGCTGTGAACTTAAATAGACAGGTTGTGTGGCTCTCATGCCTATGTGCTCTGCTAAAGTATCAAGTGCCACAAAATCTGACACTTGACACTTGGTTGGCTAACTCTAACTTTACACATTTATAAAATATATTTAATTGCAGAATGTTTCAGAAGTATTAAGTAATTGTAGCCTATCTATACTCAGTGTAAAGCAGCAGCAAGCACCCAATTGTTTTAGTATACATGAATATGTACACAATTAAGCATAAAAATCCATATATTTTCAAAACATGATGCTTTTTTGAGCTACTACTACAACTACTCACACAGTCCATGCTCACAACTCCCACCGTTAACGAGTGTCAGCCACATCACATTTAACACTTCCTCCCTATCTCTATGCACACACATGATGCTAGTGAGAGACTGCAATCACTCCACAGGCTTGTAAAATGAGTTACAGCGAGAGACAAACGCTGTAGGAACATTGTCCGGTCTGGAATTGTGAATGAAGCTGTGAATGTGTTATGTGGAGAAAGGCCCTTGAATCTGGATTTACAGTGAATCCACATTACTGTCAGCTGTAGAGTAATGCCTCCCCTGCTCTCTACAGGAGTTAAGGATGACCTGTTTGCATGTGATAACACACCTGGTAAAAACCTGGTTTTAAACGGTAAAAACAGGCAATAAACAGTGGACTTTGTTTAGTAAGACTTCAAGCGAGGTATGTTAAAGGAGCTGATGAATGTTTTTGAGATAAGTTAAAGAGCTAATTAAAATCACTTAATCACAGACTTGGGCTGCTGACAGCCAATTAAGGCTCACTTGAGTAGTACAACCATTGGGGAAACTACAGTATTGCCAATCCTTTTTCAGTCCATTTTAGGAATAACATTTTGGCATTATCACTGAATTCAGAGATTTCTTTTTTTTTGTACAGAAATCTGATTTCTTTTTTAGAAAATGAATGAATGAATATTGGATATCTTATAGCCTCACTACTCTTTGATCATTAAATAAGACATGAGAAAAAATGACATTCTTTCATCATCAATCCCACCATCAAGTGCTTCTTACTGTTAGCCTTTCACAATGTTAGCATTAGCAGGTGCTGATAGTGATTTCTCCAGGCCTGTGGTGCTGAGGAAATAGAGCTCAGTCCTTCATCTCAGGGATGACTGACAGCTCAGATATTACTCTGTAGTTTTTAATAACAGTCAGTGCAGCACCATGAGAGATGGATCACTGTACACACGTTATCAGATATTTGGATCATCTCCCAGCCCCTCACACACATACACACACTGCAGAGAGATAATTGTGAGAATGTGTATTATTTATAGTTTTTGTAAGTCTGTCTGTAAATACATGGCCTGAGTTATTGCACTCACTGAGCACTGCCACTAATAGTGTATTGGAGAAATGTTGGCTCGGGGTTGTAAATTGGGATCTACATTAAATTCTGATGCACTTTTAAAATACATTTGTATATAAAACATTACGGTCTTCTATAAATGTATTGGCTTTGATATAAAGGTTCAAGCTCAGCTACCATTTTGACAAACATAAAATTCAATTTGTGGTTTTGTGTTCATGTGCTTACAGTGTGTCACATAACAAATTCATATTCAAAGCGTTGTTAATGCTGCGGCCCCTGTACCAAGTGTTTAATCTACACAGTAGCCACTTGTGGTGTACTATTTTTTCACACACTATGTAACTGCTTTACAGATTGGTCACTATTATTTTGAGGATTGTCTGTAGACTCTTTATTCAATGGATATATTATTTGTTAGAATTATATTTTCAGTACATCCACTCTTGTGTGTGTACTTTCCAATCCTTCCTTCTGTCACTTTCTTGTTTCTCCAGCCACTTTATTCGCCCCTGTGTCTGTCTCCATCTGAATGTCATTCGTTGTTTTAAACTCCTTACCGCCTCCTCACTTTCTATCAGAGCCTCTGCCATTCGTCCTCCGTTGCCTTTTCACTTTTGCTGTATTGCTACTGTATGCCTCTCCATAACTCATTTGCCTTTCCACTTAAACTCTATTTCCCACTCAGTCAGATTGCCTCCTTCACTTTCCTTTCGCTGTATTTTTGCTCCCTCACTCTTTTGCCTACTCACACAGGCCCTTTGTGTTTCGCCCTCACCCCTACCCATCTCATTATAACCATGATTATATTGAGCATTTCAAAATATATCTTTGTGGGATAAATGAGCAAAGAAAACATACAGGCATTTAAAATTGGTTCTGTATAATTGGTATGCAGAAATACCAGTGAGAAATGTTCTAAACATACATAATTTATTCGTAACACACACACTCACACACACACACACACACACACACACACACACACACACACACACACACACACACACACACACACACACACACACACACACACACACACACACACACACACACACACACACACACACACACACACACACACACACACACACACACACACACACACACACACACACACACTCTCACACACACACACACACACACACACACACACACACACACACACACACACACACACACACACACACACACACACACACACACACACACACACACGTAATTTGAACGTAACTGTCTACACTATATTTTTAGCTTACTGTGTTTGTGAACATCTAGATGCATTGCCACATAGTCAAGTATTGTTTTTTTCTTGGTATTCAGTTCAATAAACTCAAAAATAGATTTGTTTGAAAGTAGTGTTTGAGGATATTTCAAACTGAAATAGTGTAGTGTATAAGTGAAAATTAGGACACAGCCTTAGTGTTGCTGCTGTTGCACCACTGGGCTCTCGAGTTTCCCAGTTGTCTATAAATAAACACACTGTTTAGGTGCATTGAATGTAGACTTCATTTCACATGTGTTTCCCCCCCACTTCCTTCTCTGTCTGTTGTTGTGGTGTAGGTGTTTTCTTTCTTTATAATGTTTTAACAAGAGGCCGCTCCACACACAGTCCTGTCAAAAAGATGCATCATATTTGCCATCCTGACTGTCTGAGTCTTAGCAGCCCTAAAGTTAAGACACAAACAAATACTTACTGTTGTAATGAGATGAACACAGCATTTCAAAAATGTGTCTTCCACCAAGCTGCTGCATGCCTCAGCTTGTGTGTTTGTCAGTGTGTTTGTGTTACCAGTTTTACAAGAAGAGGGAGGTATGAAATGTTATAGCTGTTGTTTTACCATCACACCTAAACAGTTCCCTGGATTTTAGCAATAGCAGGCTGGTACTTTTTATGTGAATAAATAAATTGAGTGCTGTTGTTCTTCAGTCTGTTGTGAGTCATCTCGCATGACCAGGTAAGAACCACTCTCGACGCTCAAACAGGAGACACCAGCTGAGGGACAGCTGCTGTGGTGTAATATATTTTATATGTTATGTGTTTTAAACTATGTAGACACAGTTAGTTATTCATTTAAACATATTAATATAAAAGACAAAACCTAATGTCAGACACACACACAGGAAGGACCAGATAAAGACGCAGGTGTCTGTTATCGGAGGATACAGAGTTTGGAGTAGCCTTCAAGGCCAGACAGAAATGACATCAGGGAGTTAATGAGGAGAATCCCAGAGCCTTGCACAATGATATCAGAAAGATATCAAAACTGTATAAAAGCTTATGTCTACTGTTCAATCTTTAGTAGAGCTGGGGGAAAGTCTACTCGGGTTGTTTATTGTGTTGGTTGTGAACAATAAAGACTCTATGGCATGGGATCTGGTGTTGCGTTCATAACTTATTCCATACAATAGTGGCAAAGACTGAGGGGTCAGTTTTGACACTACACTGCACAGTGTCTTGTTGCTGTGAATACCGCAGGTTAAGACACTCTGACGGAGACTATTGATTGTTTTAAAGGTTAAAAAGATTTAGCCTCCTCAAGCCAAAGATGTTTTTAATGTAATCTTTTTAATAGTTCTGTTACACAATTACACCATTTCAATATTATCTTCAGCTCATTGGCTTTATCTAACATCCTGTGTTTTGTGTGTATTACTGGTACAATTTTCAGTGTAAACATATGTAATTAAACTTCGTCCCTTTACACAAACTCTCATAGCCACTTATGTCATACACTTTTTGTAAAGGCCAAAGTCATTCCACCACCCAAACTAGAAAAGATGCCAGCACTAGGTCTCCGTTACCAAGGCAACAAAAAGGCTCACCTGTTGCCAGCAATCCTCATCTTTAAAAAGAGAAGCATAGAGCAAGTAATTGCACGATAAATGTACTGAGGAGAAAGGATGCAAGAGCACTTTATATTCAACTGGTAAAATATTGTGGAGGCACAATGATGCCTTCAGGGTCCAAAAAGTACATAGGCTTTATGTAATTTACTGAAATGCTTGTTGTGTGATTATTGTGAGTGCAAATCACAAATTATAGACTGTTTTGTCACTACAAATTAAAACATTATGGTAAACAGGAACCACTTATTCATTTTATTGAATAATTTGTTCTAATGGGAATTTAGGTACAAGTACAAATATTGAGGCAAGAACAAACAAATCCCAAAATAAACGAACAAATAAATCTAAAGTATGTTTTTATGCAGTGCTTTTCAGCCACTTACTTGAGTTTATCTTTTTAATGGGTGAGGATTAGTCATAACGAGAGCTTTCTGCCTGTGTAGGCCATAATGAGAACGCTGGTCCATGCAACACTAGAGGATGAGTCATGCCATCAACAATCAGTACCTGAAGGCAGTTAATTGCAAATGTTTTTCTTTAAAACAGAACAGACAACACTGTGAATAATTCAACAAGGTGGCATTTTTATTGCTCTATATATATATATATATATATATATATATATATATATATATATATATATATATATATACATTTAATCTCCTTCTGTAAATCCACTTAGTTACTTTTTGGGGGATTTTGTGAAAAAGAAGCCAAGAAATACCCTCAGATTTTCATTTCCTAATGCATCTCAGTTGTTTCAGCTTACATTATGCAATAGGTGCATATGGAAATGTGCCTGGACTAGCAGAAAACAGTAGAAAATGCTTTATCTTGCATTTGTGCTAACATGTGTGCTGCAGTTCAAATGGTTGGCCACTGGCCAGTATAATTGTAAATGCTGTGTGAAACCGGCTACTGGGAACATCCATTTATAAAAGTTTAAATTACAGCAAAGTTTTGATTACAACAAAATCGAGTTAGCATTTTCATGAACATGGACATGTTCACATTTGGATTTGTTGCAGTCACTTTGTTTGCAGTCAAATTGTGCTATTGCAGACTGTGTTCTTATCAGGGTGAGATTGTTTACATGGCCTGGTACACAATCTTAACACACACTGACAGGAAACAGAGAGGACGCAGGGAATCAAACATGCTGCAAATATTCACACTGTCTTTTGTTTTTAAACGTTGTGTAAGGCTGACTGATTTTTTTATTTAACAGATAAAATGCAGTAACGTACAGCATATTTATTTGGGCAAACCAAACATTTATGTTCCACAGATGTCTGCCAATTACCTAGTAATAGTATGACTTTGACAAAACAGAATTGATTTTATCATGAAAGTAGTTGCGAGTTGAATTGTAGCACAGACTGCAGATAATCAGTAACCTTCAAATTATAAAAATCTGTGTTATTTCTTTCACTAACATGTCACATGACTGTTTTGACCGTAGGTGTAGTTTGAGCACAAGCAAATACAAACTGACAGATGTGTAAGACAAACAGACAAACACCAAAGTTTATCCACATTTACACAAATATTTATAGTTAGAGCATTAAAAAAAACTTTCAGCAGCTCCCGTTTCAGCCCAGTGCACAAAGACAGTATGTGGGCTTTGAAACCATCGCCTCAACAACTCGATAGTGAGAGACGGTTTGCCCCGATGAGTTTATGCATATACAGTATGCACAAGTTCAGACAAAGGCACACTCTTTTGCAACCCCACAGTGAAATAACAGAGGTATAAAATTAAAGTCACAAGTTTTTTTTATTTTGCTTTTGGAGGAATACAGTTTTTCTAAAGGGAAGCACAAGGCACAGTGTTTATGTCTTATCTCACGATTTGTAGCTTTGGTTGTTTTGTCATATTTGTTTTTCTAACCCCACTTTTTGTCCTCTCTGTGCTGTTTATTTGGGATTTCACTGCACAACATTTCAACGGTAGTAGGCCCTGTGTTTGTACTGAAAAAGTACAGAGATTTTTAAATTTGTTTTCTTGTTAATAGCGTCATTATTGAAGAAGACTATGCCAATCTATTATTATTTTTATGTGTACATTTTTTACTGGTGTGATGTAAGTCTGATGAGTTTTCTGTTTGTTTTTGTTCCAGACGACGGTTTGTTTCAGCGAGACCCCCCTCCCCCTCCTCCACCCTGCTCATCCTCTTCATCCGGTGCTTTGCTGGAGGAGCGCAGGAAGAGCCACATCCCAGAGGAGTTTGCAGGCCTTCTACATGGATCCTCTCCAGCTTGTGAGACCCCAGACACGCCTTACCACCTGTACAACAACAAACCTTGCAAATATGCCTCTCCAGACGTCCAAAGCACCTTTCTGCAGACCCCCGAGTTCAGCATAGTGATTGGAGGTGGGTCCACTCAAATATTCTCTAGGACTGACAGGGAGTTATCCCAACAGAGGAGTGCTACTGAGCCCCAGAAGCCACAGGTAGTGTACAGGACTATCTTCCACACAAGGGTCAATCAAGACCAGGCCCGACCAAAAAACTGTGAGCAGGGTGATCCTCAGCGGGTCTGGGCAACACTTGACCGACCACCCTCCTACTCGTCCAACCAGAACAGAGAGGCTGCAGAATTACTGGCCAAGGACTCTTCATTTGGGACTGGTTTTGAAGACAGAGCTTGCACCTTGGGGAGGATGAGGTCCATGCCTCGCAGTGTGTTGGACCTGCAACTATCCAAGTCTTTGTCCAAATCTGACTCCAATTTAGTGGCTGTGTCGCCCATACAGGTGAGATCTAACATCACAGTCTTCCTTTAGCTTAATATTTACTTGTAGACCTGCCTTTACATGGGTATAATCATTGAATAAAATGTTTCCCAGAGTTAAGAACAGCCCAGCAACACACTTAGTTAGCATTGATCAAATAAGTTTTGAAAATGCATAAATAATTTATATGTTGCCACAGAAGTACTTACCAGTGTGCTGTGTCATGTAGTGAGTTCAAAGCAGGAAATAAACCATGCAGCCAATTAACTAAAAACACTAATCTGGGCCACAGCAGTCGTAGCCCAGAAGCATATTTAAATAAATGTATTTAAAACATGTTAAATAAATAATACCCTAGAAACATAGTCTGTTTGATGAAAAACACTTCATAATGGATGAAAAAGGGAGATGAGATTCTCTGGGCAGTTTGTTAAAGGTTAACATATTTGGCCAACTTTGTATCTAGTGAATATTATAGTACTTAAATACAAATGGCTTGCTTTTGTCTTGTGTAGGAGGAGCACAGTTGGGGGTCTGGCACCCATGGTGAAGGCCCTGACAGTCCGAGCCCAGGAGAGGGCACCACACTGGGGGGAAGACTGGAGAGAACACCCTCCTTTGCTGCTGAGTGGGACGAGGTAAAAAGCATTTTTTTCTGAAAAGTATCAGAAATTTAGGATCAACTGATTGTGATCTTTAGAATAAAAAGGATAACTAGTTTGTATTTCACCACAGTTCATGATGACTGGAAGTAGAATTGATTAAAACAGGAAGGTTTTTGTCTGCTGGTGGAGTGAAGAAAACCTCTGTACCGGCAGTGAAGGGTGCACCTGTCTTTCTATTCTTCAAAAATCTAGTGGCTATTATGGCACAGAAAGAACCTTAGTTCTAATTCAACATGGTGCCACATTAATTTTCTTCTGTAACCAGTTCTGAAGCTGCAGGGACAGAGAAAAACGCTTTCAGTTCTGCAGAGAGCAGAGGTTGAGGGTACTGTGTCTTTTGGTCTTACAAGTGTTTGTGAGGCGTCTTGACTATAAAGATTTTCTAATCTTTCAAAACATCTTGGGTTATTAACACATTTGCTTGCATTTATTTATTGTAGTGAATGTACATCCACTTACTTCAGATCAATTTGCACTTATTTTGCATATTTTTATTTCACAGTTTCATATGTATGTTTAATCAGGATAAATTAGGATGTTGGCTTCATTAGCCTTCATGTTTTCAAAATAAGTATGTTTAACATCATGTGAGTGAGAGGACACTTTTGCATCACTTCATCTGCTTCTACATGTCCATTAGTCTTCTTTCCCAATACTGCACATGGCTTGCCGATGGTAATAACATACCATATGGAATTTCCCATAATTCCTAGCAATTAAGGTGACCTTTTCTGTTTAATTGCACACTTGCTGATGATGAGATAAGATGGCTGCAGGGAAATCTTAAAATGATATATGGGAATTACAGTTTTAAAATAACAAGCAAAGGCTCTAGAGATGCATCATTATCAAGACTTAACTCACCAGGGACACCTTGCAATAGTCAAGGATCTGACTCCATATTCATTAAAGCAGTATATAGACCTCTGCATGATTTAAAAAAAGTGTTATTTAATAGATTAGAAAGGAATTAAATATTGTTGTAAAATGTTTATTTTAATAGTTTTACATATGTTTGAAAACCAGAACTGAGGGTTGTTTGATAATTTCATGGCCTGTCAGACTTAATTATGTAATAAATTCCTGTAGCAATGTATACACTGTACTTATTTTTATGTTTTCTTTATAATTACCATTATAGATCCATCCAAAAAGAAATAAGTATAATTTATCAATTCAAATAAGTATTACACATTAGTAATTATCCAAAATATGTTTTTTTTTACATTTATTTATTGGTACCACCACCACCACATACAATCATCTAAGTTCACCATAGAAGTTAAAGTGGCACTACCCGATATTCTTACTCACCCTCAACATTAGCCTTCCTGCGTTCCTTTTATTGAAAAATGTGAAACTGGACCAATCTTTTCTCCGCAAAATATTACTAAAATACATTACACCCAAATTAAGTTTTGAGCTTACTGTAAACTTCTAGACTTAATCAAAACAGCAATTATCTTTGCCTCGTGAAACAATTCTCTGTTGATGTGTTCTTTTTTTGCGTTGTTTTGCTGTATTAAAAGACATATTCAGCGCTGAATACTTTCTCTGTTTTATCGGCAGCCTTTATTTCCTTATTGACAAGCAGCGCTGACCAATGGAAGTGCTCTTTTTTCTTTGATTAGCCAAAATTCCTGTCCAGAATCTATTCAAATCCATGATAATAAAACCTAGATGACGTTGTAAGATCTTGTTTTTTCACAGATAATACATCATTTTAAACATTTATTACATGCATAAAAAATCGCAACCTCCCCAAACCAAAACACCTTCTGCACTGTAAACTTCACAGGAAACTGAATATAAAACTTGGTATGGGTTGTCTGATTATCTAAAAGCACTTCAAGGCATTGTGTCAACACTAATCTTTATTTATACTGCTCCAAAGTAAAGGCCACCTTCATAGTTAATCAGCCATAAGACCTGTTTGCATTTCTCAGACCTGAGCATTTGAGGGTTGATTTGAGAACAGCAGAGGTCCAGCCAGGTTTCCCTGACCCGTATTAAAATGCTGGTTCTGACAGCCGAATGGGTGCACATAGCTGAGTGGATGGCAGCAGGTCTGGGGTCAGGGCTCACTGTTCGCCTGTTGTAGCTGCCAAACTATAATGAGGTCACCACTACTGTATTTCTCCTCATTCATCTCAGTGCTATCGTTGTTTCCTGCTAAGACATCCTTTCCTGTCTGCTCTTCCTTGCTTTTTGAATTCACAAGGGGAATGACTGACATTCAGCGCACCATAATGATCATATTACGTGACACTTGAATCCAGAAATAGGGGTTAGCCTTATTACCGGAATCGACTTTCTCTTGCACATGGTGTACATCTGTATAACAGTTTTTTTCCCCCATTTTTTCAGATTGACAAAATTATGAGCTCTATTGGAGCTGGGATAGGCAGCGACCTGGACATCAAACAAGACACTGCAGGTAAATGCAAGTATAAATAAGTATAAACACACTGCTTTTGCATCTGATCACACGTACACCAAATGATTTCATATATAGTTATTCTGTAGATGTGACAACATTCAGATTCAGTTTTCATTAATAAAAATGTCCTGTCCATATGTAAATTTGTGAGTAAAACATGCTAACATATAATATGCAGACCTTGTTTAACCAATGTTGTTAAGTATATGTGTAAATTAGTTCATTTAATCCTCACATTTTATATTTGTTTTCCTGTGCACTTTGAATTTCTGCTATTCTCTATTTACTGCCTCCACCCTCCTCACAATTTAAACCCCCATCCTCCTACTCTATCCCTGTTTTAATTCATTGTTTAATGCAAACTCCTCTGTTTACCATGGTTACCACAGAGAGACATCCATCCAGTTTGTGCCAAAGAAGCTCACCAGACTAAACACACATGTAGGTCTGCGTTTGTGCGCTGTGTATGCCGTATAAGTGGGAGGGAGCTCAGCTTGCAGACAAAGGAGCCAGAGCTGTTGTGATGTCTATTATCAGTGGACTGAGCCAGATATATGTAGAGCGGGGTGACGGTCCGCACCACACAAGAGGCAGACAGAGGGAAGAAAGTGAGGTAGCGACGAAACGAGAGAGCAGGGATACGCAGGAGAGAGGAGAAGAAGAGAGTGGGGAAAGCGAGGAGGCTGCAGAAGCATACAGATGAGTGTGGGAGTAGTTGATAAAGAAAAAACTACAGCGCATGCATGTCTCTCTCTCTCTCTCGCTCTCTGTCTCACACACATATACACACTCAAGGGAACAGCCAAGCGAGCGCAACAGCTGAAAAAGAAAGCAGCTGCTGTGCGCCGACAACACAGTCAGTGGCTCGTGGATCTATACCTCCGGTCCTATTCAGCGCGTCACAGGCAGGATTTTACCCCCAGGACTTAAGCGGCTTTTTGGATACAACTCCAGCCAGTTGCCCCTTCTCATCTTCTCTGTGTGTGGATCTAGGACCAGACGCATCTTTTACCCACTTGCACCCTTGCATGCTGACCCCTTACATCTTCACCATGCCTTTAGCCTAACCCTTCCTTTGTCGTCCCCCTTCTTGTCCTCACCTTTCCTCCCCTCCCCTCTTAACCCCCTTCCTGCTGCCTTGCCAAAAGACTCCTCAAGAGCATGGCGGGCTCCTTCGACAGCCACATTGCCCGCCATAATATGATGTGGCAGTGCCAGTTGTCTCAGCCGGACTGCCGCTGCTACCGCGTGGATGGTTACTCCCTACTCAAGCGTTTGCCTCTCCACCCCCTCATAGGTCCCCGCTGCCCACTACAATCTGTGGGCCAGTGGCTTGACTCCATCGGTCTGGTCCAGTATGAAAACCACTTGCTGGCCAACGGCTTTGACAATGTGCAATTTATGGTGAGTATTTTTCCAACAAATACTGGTTTGTCACATCTTCTTTGCTTCACTAGCATGTGGTTCATCATTTCCCTCACAGTTTTTCTACATGATAAAAACCTATTAGACTTCCCCTCCTCTCTTATCTGCCTTCTTTCCATCATCTATGCCTCTCTTCACTGATGCCATGTGAGGTCCTCCTACGCCACATCTCCATCTCAGAAAAACTCCACTTTCAGCATCTTGCTGCAGATGCACATGACCACTGCAGTCAGGACTCATCTGAAAACCGAGCATATTTTCTATAGATGCTTTACAGATGACTATATATGCCTTTACTTTTACCCTTAAATTACTGCATAGAAACCACTTGTAGCCTGTGGATCAGGACTCAAACAAACGCTGTTGCATCCCTTCTTTTTCTCTGACGTAACAAGAGAAGGTGAGGGGAGATCCCTGCTGTAAAGATGCCATATTAAGCTATAATAAGTAAATGCATACAGTTTCTGACTGGGTGGCTTAATATAGAGTCGCAAATTGTCATTATTGGATAGAAAAGACATTTCTGCCTGACAAATATTATTAATCAGTAGAAGACAAGAATCTATTCTTGCCCTAACGAAGGGAGCTTCAGTTACACATTAATAGATCACATAAGAGAAC
This sequence comes from Perccottus glenii, assembly GCA_024416835.2. NCBI lineage: Eukaryota > Metazoa > Chordata > Actinopteri > Gobiiformes > Odontobutidae > Perccottus > Perccottus glenii. The sequence goes on along the minus strand of CM044547.2, from coordinate 23,799,828 downwards.
ACAGCTCAAAAACATTTGGCTTTATCAAATTCTGCAGTGGGATCTAGAAGATATTCATTCTCACCATGTGGCTAACCACAGTGTGTAGGCTGTTCCATATGTCATTATGGATGTTTGCAAGTGCACGTTTAAATGCTCTGCACAGTGCGACCCTCGCATTTGTTACTGTGGTTACCAGAAGAAATCACAGCATTTCTGTTTCATTCTTGTGTGTGTCCTCGACACGTGGTCAGTGTCTTCATATGTTGCTTGACAACCCACTGTCTAAAAACGGTTGTGAGTGTATGATACATCCACAGAGCTGCTATTAACATTGTAGAAATACTTCCCGTTCCTTCAGTCTCTTCTCAGTTCTTTCCTCCTTTGAAGACATAACCTTTACATAAAATATTATTTTTTTATCCTGATTATATTGGTCTTTTCCAAAAGGACATTGTTCAATCTATAATGCACAAGAGCTTGCTGAGTCTATTGACGAGTATTGAAATAATACAATTTAAGCTCCCACTGCAGTTGAGGACCACATGTTTGCTGTACAATCAAAACCAGAAATGTCTGCAGTTCCCTGGTGGCTGTTAAACATGGTTGAAGTCCAGCCCATTGATATTTGAGATTTTAAGCTAAATGGTAGAAACTTGATGTCTGCAAGTGTCTCTGTAAATAGCACAATAGTAGAAACTATTTCTGGTAATTTTGTTCTTATTTATGTATCTGCTCTTTAGCCTTAGTAACGAATTGTTCAGAAATTTTGTTTGTAATTTGAACTCAAGGTTTTGGTTAAAACGCTGCTGACGCTCCTGATTTATTAAATTAGTATCCATGGTATTGTTGTCCAGGCCACAAGTACACTTTAATGTGCTACAACGTTAATGTTAACTGCTTTTGGCAGGACTTCTGAGAGACTTGGAGATTCTGGGCTCTCCTGCCCTCCTCCCTGTTGTCTAAAATGTTTCGGCACAGTTGTCTCTTCTGAAAAGCCCTTAGATCCAGTTCTTATTGAAAAGAGCTGAGATGAAATAGCTTCACAACTATCAAGGCGACTTTAATGTCCCCTTTGTCAGTGGCACATTTGTGCCACTTCACCCTTTCCTTTTGGTGTTTGAATTGTTCTGAAGAATCTGCACATCTTTTTGTAAATAGTTAATGAAGTCTAACCTTTTAAAATTTTGTGGGAACAGCAAATAGTTATTTAAGATGTGGAGTTACACTGGTAATCACAGATATACATTCATTTATTGTTGCTGAATGGATTCAGCAGGGAAATTAAGCAATACATGCACTGAAATCTGTTTTTCCTTTTTAGTGTTTTCACAGATTTGTTTAGAGAATTACATCTTTTCAGTACTGACTATTGAGTTAAAAAATAATAATAATACATTATATTATTAGTATTGCTTTCAAAGTACACAAATATGCTTTACATTAAAGAAAGAAAAAAACTTTTTAAAGAGGTGAGTTTTTGGCTGTTTTTTAAATGTTTCTAATGAGTCTGGAGTTAGGACCTGTACTGGGAGGGAGTTCTAGAGTCTCGGGGCAGTTATGGCAAAGGCTCTGTCCCTTAATGTGTGGTCTTGTATTTGGTGAGGGGGGTGAGGCGGTTAGAATCAGAGGATTGGTACCATGTGTAAACTGTAAATACACTGTAAATATCAATCCAATCTACCAATACCATCACACTAGCCACTAATGGGGTCATCAGAGTCAGCGTTTCCAAGCACCTTAACCAACTCATCGAGGTCATGTGCTCAGGGGTGGATCAGTTGTCATGGAGATCACATTTTCTGTGAAGAACACAAGATAAATAATGCCCATTCAGTATAAATGCACATACTGTACAGTGTGTAGAACAGGTAGAGGAGAAATTGGATTTGAGAAATGTTATTCTCTGTCAGTCTTCAGTCAGTAAACCAAAATGAAACGGCATATTTCTGCAGTACATGCCACTTCAGGGCATTTTGATGCATTCACACAAATCAATAAGAGTAGATCCTTTATATCTATTATTGGACATTTTGAGTATTGATAGTTACATCATCAGTACCCAAATACACTTACTTATACAGTATATTCATCTACTTCACTGATGAACTGTGTTACTTTTGTTATGGGGCAGTTTTATTTTGCTTTTCCATCTCTTTGTGTCATTGATAATTTAGTAAAGCTTAAAGCTCATTGGTTCTAATGTCTAAAGATCGTACACATCTGAGTGCACTTACACATCTGCAGCTAAGTAGCCTGTTCACCTTGTGTAGTTATCTGGCGGTAGTCACAGTATTCACCATTACTAAACTTACACTCCTCACTGCGAAATTCAAATGTGATAATATAGCACTCAATAGAGGCTGAAAGTAGAAATGACAAGATAAAGTGTGATTTTCTCTCACTCACTTGAGAGATACAGTATTGTTCAAAATAATAGCAGTACAATGTAACTAACCAGAATAATCCAGGTTTTTAGTATATTCTTTATTGCTAAATGGCAAACAAGTTACCAGTAGGTGCAGTAGATTCTCAGAAAACAAACAAGACCCAGCATTCATGATATGAACGCTCTTAAGGCTGTGCACTTGGGCAATTAGTTGAAAAGGGTGTGTTCAAAAAAATAGCAGTGTCTGCCATTGACTGTTCTCATTACATTAATTCTGTTGGTTTGGAACCAAGACTTTGCTCGTTTACTCGTATGTTTGGGGTCATTGTTTTGTTGAAACAAACATTTCAAGGGCATGTCCTTGTTGCATAAGGCAACATGACCTCTTTAAGTATTTTGACAAATGCAAACTTTTCCATGATCCCTGGTATGTGATAAATAGGCCCAACACCATAGTAGGAGAAACATGCCCATATCATGATGCTTGCTTCACTGTCTTCACTGTGAACTGTGGATTGAATTCAGAGTTTGGGGGTCGTCTCACAAACTGTCTGTGGCCCTTGGACCCAAAAATAACTTTTTTACTCTCATCAGTCCATTTCTCTTTAGGCCAGTTGTAACTTCTTCTGCACATGCCTTTTTTTTTTAACAGAGGGACTTTGCGGGGGATTCTTGAAAATAGATTAGCTTCACACAGACGTCTTCTAACTGTCACAGTACTTACAGGTAACTCCAGACTGTCTTTGATCATCCTGGAGTTTATCATTGGCTGAGCCTTTGCCATTCTGGTTATTCTTCGATTCATTTTAATGGTTCTCTTCCGTTTTCTTCGACGTCTCTCTGGTTTTGCCCTCCATTTTAAGGCATTGGAGATAATTTTTTTTCAACAACCATTTTCCTCAGGCTTTCAAATGCATGTTTAACAAGTGCTGGCTTCATCTTTAAATAGGGACCACCTGATTCACAGTGACCTCAGTGATTGAATGCCACACTAGTATTTTTTTGAACACACCATTTCAACTTATTGCCCAAGCTGGGTCTTGTTTGTTTTCTGAGAATCTAATGCACCTACTGGTAACTTGTTTGCCACGTGCAATAAAAAATATACTAAAAACCTGGATTATTCTGGTTAGTCCCATTGTACTGCTATTAATATGAACAATACTGTACTTGAGAATGGGTTATCTAGTGGTTTACGTGTGATTTCTGCTTTGTTGTTGTGTTGCAAATTACTTAGGAGTTTTAAAATCAGACTCCAGCTGATTAAGTCAAAGGCAATAAAAGGAAAATGTAGTGATAGCATGGAACTGACAAAATGATTGCAGGCAAGTGGGAGGTAAACCGCAGAACAACTGAGAGAGGTAAAACTTGACACACAGAGTTTTACAGAATGCGTTAATTAGTGCAGAGGCAAAATTCATTTAATCTAAATGTTTGATAAAAAAAAAAAAAACCTCACAAACCCATTACAGTCTCTTTCTTCTTCGGCAACAAAGAGTGGGTCTGTATTGGGTAATGTTTACTTTTGTTGCTTTCACGCTACAACACAAATAGTCTTCAAACTAAGATACGATCACATCATTTTCATCTTCTTTATGATCTGTATGTCTAATATTGTTAAAAGTTAAGTGTTTTGAAATGTAAAGGCTAGTGGCTGGTGCATGTGAGAACAAGAAAGGAAAGGGCAGCAAATGGAGAAACAAGCCTGTTGGCACTGACAATGGACTTCACTGGCATCACTAAATGTAATATGAATCTCTATTGTGTAAAACCCCTGCTGCTGTGCATGAACTTACATTTGTAGATTTAGAACAATGTTGAAAGATCTGTTCAAAGCATAAAAAGCTAACCATAAGCTACGAATGCTACACCATTTTGTTGAAAAAGGCCAAACATTTTGCTCCGTCTTTACGAGAAAGGCAACCAGTAATTACTTGGTTTTCATTTTATCACTACAAAAAGACACCCAGAAAATTAGGAAAGAACAGCTTTCAAGAGACAGGGCAAACCTTAAAGAACAATCTCTTTCTATCCATGCTCCAACAGGGAACAATTAGTTATGCCTTTGAACCCCCCAGTCTACTTTTCTCTGACTCTGTGACTCATTATACTGCTGTGAAGTTGGAGCAGGGTAACTCCCAACACAAGCTCTTCTTGGAGCTCTATATTAACAAGCCTGGGAGCTGATCTGTGAACTTCACAAAGGTGAAGTGTACAGGTTGGTGCACTGGAAGGGTCCAATCAGCTTCTGCCTCTGGCCCCACAAACCGTTAAGGCATACATTTGTGCAAAGAAAGAAGAATATTACTTTGAGATTACATTTTTAATACTTTTTATATGTCATGTTATATAAACTCCTTTTATATATTAAATTTGTGTTAAATGTAAATCAGCTTGTACTGAATTATTAACTTATTAACTTAGAAAAACTCTCTAAAGTTTGCTTTGAAAGTTAAGTTGCAAGCAAGTTATATGAACTTTGCACCAATGATTGATCTTCAGGGAATTGAATTGAAAGCAAAAGATTGCTATGTCCTTTCTTGAACTGAAATGTCACATCCTTTTCGAGGGTGTAATAATGGTCCGCAGATTATGGACAGTAGGACAGGAGGGAAACTCAGATATCTATCTTTTCTTCATCTTTGAGATGTGTATGACTGAAATGTATTCAGTGCACAAGAAGTGCATGAGAAAACATTTCATAACCTTTATATACATTTAACCTGCACAATAATAATAACACTGGGAGCAGATTTGTGTTTATTTATTTTATTAGATTCACATTAGTAAGGTCCTTGACATAAAATACAATTATTAAAATAAAAATTAAATTTAACTATAAACTTTACTACTATTTGACATGTTAAGTTTGTGTTTACAACATCAAAACAAGGGCATAATTTGGTGATTTCATACAAACAGCACATATCTCTCACATTTATTATTTCTGATAAATACTCAGTTTGTGGATCTTATTTAAAAGGTGTTAAATGTTTTTTGGTCTATTCCTGTTGCTTGTGTTTGCGGTGTTTAAGTTACATCTTGAAGGAGGGATGTCATATTTTCCACTGCTCATTGAGTTTATTAGTTTTAAAGACACACAGAGTGTGGCCACAGTTCATGAACAAAGGTTTATGCAGCTGATGCACCGTAAGTGACTTCTTTTGTTTCAATTTGATTCTGAGTCTCCTGCAGGTCCACTGTGTTTCAGCTCAGTCCAAAACTCTCCAGCGGACTGTAAAGTTTATTTTACTGGCCAATTACAAATCAAACCGGCCAACAGAAACTCTGATTCTGAATTAAAATATAAATAAATTGCAGCCATATGCAACTTAGAAATTGCATGTGCTCAAATTGAGATTGTTTTAAGTTTGCAATTAACTGCACAGTCCTACTCACAAGGTCTTTCTTGCCTGGGCAGCAGCTCTATGAATGCACAGCAGATCTCTAGCCATCGCTCCCTACGCTCTCACCTTTAATTATGTGTCTGCATAAAGCCTCCTGTGTTGGTCTCTCTGCAGGCGGGATGACTGATAGGTCTCCCAAGGTTTCCAATGGATTAATTAAAGGTGAAACTGTACATATGAAAACATGCTGCTGTCTGTTTGTCTGACAACATGAACCATTCTCTCACACACCGTATGTTTAAAATTGGTGCTGAAATGTTTTAATAATTCAAAGAGGTTTGCTCTCTGGCTTGTGTGGTTTATTGAGTACATAGTGAAAGGGTTTAGTCAAGGTCCTTAAATATACACTGGCCTTACTGTGTTACAGTGTGATCTGTTGTTCAGTAAGCTTTAAAGCATCAATTTATAGAAAAAAATAAATAAATAAATACTTTTTTTTTTTTTTTTTTTTAAGACTAAAACAGAAATACACAGAATTACTAATGCCACTGGTGTTTTGTGCTCTGCAGGGCAGCAATGTGGTGGAGGACCAGGACTTGCTGGAGATTGGGATCCTTAACTCTGCCCACAGACAACGACTTCTCCAGGCCATACGACTGCTACCCAGGGTCAGTACTGCTGCAGCTTTCTAATGCTTGCTTTAGAAGCATGACAGAAATTATTCACACAGTAAACAATAACACAATTACAGGTTATTCCTAAACGCTAGACGTTCAGGTGTGGTCATACAGAAATGGATAAAAGGAGGTATAAAAGATGACTTTGGATTATTTGAGGCTAAAAACCTTCACTACACTTGTTAACTACACTACATATGTATGCAAATATACATGTTCCGCCCTTTCACAGTAGTTAAATGTGTTGAGCTTGATATTAAGCAAGTATCTAAATTATGAAATAAATTTTGTTCAAGAAACACTTTAAACACTTCAATTGCATCACATCTATCTAAATCAAGTCTTTATAGTGAGACACTTCTCTTGTTCCTTAAAATAGCGAAACAATTAAGGGTTACATTTTCACTCATTAAATGTAGCGCAGTCATTTTCAATGCAATATTGAAAAGACATGTATGCCATTATGCCCAATATTCAGGGACACTTTTAAGTGTAGTAATTTTGCATTTGCTGAAGGTGAGGCCTGTTGGTTATGATGGTAACAACCCCACATCAGTGGCAGAATGGCTGGAGTCTCTGGAGCTTGGAGACTACACCAAGTCTTTTCTCATCAATGGCTACACCTCCATGGAGCTTGTCAAAAAGATCTGGGAGATTGAGCTCATCAATGTAAGTATTTTTTTTTCTCTCTCATATAAATTATTTTGTAGCTTCCAATTGAGGGAAAGAATTGATCTCAGCGACAGGTATGCTCTGTATGTAGAGTGCTCTAAAGATTTTTGTATTTCTGTAAGAAATTATGCAAAACTAGGTTTTAAGTTCAATTTTGTCCTACAAATGTCTGAACATATAGCAAGGATTTACATGGGGTTTCTGATGGATAGTGCTTTTGTCCCGTTTTCTTTTACAAATATAATATTATGACTATTTTCTGCAACCTTGTTTTACTGAAATGATGTGTTATTTAATTCTACAAGTGTAACAAAATCATGCTTGACTGCAGTGGGCTGATTTGAATGAGTGAGAGATGGAAAAATGGATGTTTCCCCTTTCCAGCAGTGGATAAAGTGATGAGTGATCAGCTGGAGGAGGTGGAGAGGGAGTTATATAAGCATGTGGGATGCAAGATGTTTTGCGGCGATGGGGATACCGCCCACATGCTGCGCTTGTGTGTGCATGGTTTTGGAAATGCATATGCGAGGCAAGCAAAGTGTGAATGTGTGTTTTTGTATTTATATATGTGTTATAATATATGACAATGAAAGTCTTTATTTAGTCCTTTGTATTTTGGGACGCCCTCTCCCCTAAATGTTTAAGTGATAAGACCTGACTGTGTCATAGATATTTAAGCTCCTGCTCCAACACTCGTATATGTCTAATTAAAATAAACAATATAGGGTTGAACAGAAAACACTGCCAGTATGCTGTAGGAAGTAATCACCTTCTAAAGAAACTGCTGTACTACAGTGACATTTCATACAGAACTGACTGTTCAAACTAAATGCAACTACATTTAATCATAGGACATTGCTGACAAAACAAGCCTGCACATTGTTGCATAACTATTAGCTGTGTTAGTGTCAATGTATATGATAACAGGGTTGCAAAAATGAGTTGACATTATATCACATTCTTGTCTTTTTCACTGCCTTTAGTGGTGTATTTGATACAGTGGCAAGAAAAAGTATGTGAACCTTTTGGAATTACAAGGTTTTCTGATTTGTCTTAAAATCAAACACAATGTGTCTAAAAATAATTACACAAAAAAATTCCGATCTTTCATATCTTTATTGGGAACTACAAAAAAAAACTCATAGTGCTTTTGGAAAAAGTATGTGAATCCTTGAGTTAATGACCTCAAAAAGCTAATTCGAGTAAGGTAATTCGAGTCTCATTAAGAGAATATGTTTGGATGTGTGGACTACAGCTACTTTGACTGATAAAAACACCTCAAACTTTTGGAGTTTGCTGTGCACAAGAAGAACACACTTATGTGAGCCATGCCTCGCCAAAAAGAGCTTTCAGAGGAGCTATGATCAAGAATTGTTGCTTTACATAAAGCTGGAGAGGGTTATTTCAAAGACTTAGAAATTCACCAGACTACAGTTAGGCAAACAATCTACAAATGAAGATGCTTTTGGACTGTTGTTACTTTACCAAAAAGTGGGCGCCCAGTCAAAATGACACCAAGAGCACAACGAAGAATCATCAATGAGGTAAAGAAACAATCCCGAATGACAGCCAAAGATTTGAAGGCATCATTGGAACTTGCTAACATCTCTGTTCATGAGTCTACAATACATAAAAAACTGAACAAGCAGGACACCACAAAAGAGGCACATTAACACTCCACAGCGGTATATATATTCATTAAACCATGAAATTCCAAAAGGTTCTCACACTTTTTCTTGCCACTGTATGTTGTTGTGTTGGACAGATAAGACAAGACATTTATTTTTGTATAGCCCAATGTCACAACAATAATCACCTTAAAGGTCTTAACAGACTGCACCAGACAACATCCGATTTCCTTAGATCCTCCATCAGGGTAAGGAAAAACTCTAAAAAAACCCAGCTGGGAGAAAAGAAAAACCTCAGGGAGAACGACAGAAGGAGGAATCCACACCCAGGACGGACATACAACACATAATAACATAATAAGACAGGAAATAGACAGAAAAGATGTTGACATTTGGTGTTTATGGCCAAAACTTTAATTTTGGTAGTCGTTTTATTCACTCATTTAGTCGGTTTATTTTCTCTTTCAGGGTTAACAAAAAGCAAATAATATCAGATAGCAAAGATGATGTCTACTGTATGCTCATTCATCTGTATTTGTTTTCACAACACCTTATTCCTTACAACTGATGTAAAGCTTCATGAAAGGACACTGTTCCTGTTGTAGTACCGTTCCCTAATGATTGCGTAGCACTGCCACAGCACACTGTCGCTGCTGGTCTCTGGGGTAATAGAGAGGTCACTGTACCTGAGAGTCGAGGTGGTGTTTGTGCACAAACATTGACAGAGTGTGATATTGTAGAAGAAGCAATAAAGACAGAAAGATGAATTGGTCTTTACAAAATGGATTCACTGGAGTCATGTTATAATCATCAAAGACAACAAGTAATAAAATAAAAGGAATGAGATATGCATTTAAGTTTTTGATTGGACATAAATGAACATTTGTACATTATTTATTTCCTTTATATTCATAACAAAAGTCAACCATGAATAAATGTTTTGTAAAAAATGGTGTACACATTTATTTGTTGACTTACCTGCTGTAGTCCGTGAAAACGAAACATAAAACTAAATCTTTATGTGAATTATTTAGAATAATGAAGTCAAATGCATTATTAAAATGCTTAAGAGCACACTTTTAATTGGATTTTTGTAGGAAGATTGTAATGTTAATCTCTCTAAACTGAATGGACTTAGCTAATTAGCTTTCACCTGTTGTATTATGTCATTAATAATTTATGTTGAAGGATGAAGCTTGTATTAATACATCACGTAAGTGTGAACGCATGAATATTGTAATATAACTAAAACTATGTTGAAGTGTAAATATCTATTGTATTTTTATACTCTAGGTTATATTGAATTTACAACAAAGATGCTAGTTAGCATACACGTGTCTCCATCTAATCATTGCTATGTACTATACATATTAATTTCTCTGCAGTACATTAAGGTGAAGACATTGTGTATTAAAGCCCACACGGTGGCACTGTTGTTCCTCAGTTTGATCTTTGGGGCTTGAAAATTACCAAGCAACTGCGTCAGGGCTGCAAAATGCTCTCATTTCAAGTGAGTCCTCAGAGAGCTCAGTGTGAGGCAATTAGAAATGGATTCTGTTTTGGAAAGCCACATTTGTGGTAGTGGAGTGCAGATAGTTTTTGGTCCTTAAGGAACAATTTTGGTAATGTTTTCTACATGAGAGAACCCTGATATCACAAGGGAAGCTACCCGCAAATGATTCAGTTTGTGACAATTGTAGAATGAGGATCTCTTCATGATGACCTCTCTCAAAGTGTGCCCAGTGGTTAACTTAACTTAATATGACAATTATTATGATTATTGTTATGATTATGATGATGATGATGATGATGATGATGATTATTAGTAGCAGTAGTAGTGGTAGTAGGATGAAGCTTCTCAATATTTTGACTACACTTTTATTAGCAGTTTGGGATTTATTTGTGTTTTTATTTTGATTCTCTTGTCTATAAAGAAAATGTCTAATAACTAAACTGAACTAAAAACAATTGCAATAAACAGCAACAAGTAAAGATCTTAAAGTTTTGTGATGAAATAGGTATACAGTAGATGTAAAAAAGTTGTATTTTTCCCATTAAATAAATAATTCTAAGTCTTAAAGCACAGAAACAATTTCTCCTTTACATTTTTGATGTCTGAGCTTGCAATTATAGCTTAATCTTTACCCCAGCTGGTCTAACTCTGAAGAAAACGTGTGCTCCCTCACATCCGCTGCACATGTGAAGACCTGTAGATGTGTTTCCTAACAGTGTCGAGTACACATTCTGACTAGTTCCTGCGTCACTCACTTTTATTACGACATCTCAAAATTTGGAAAATTTGGAAAATGGAAATCTTCCAAAGTGCTGTGTGTGACGGGATGATGAGTCAAAGTAAATTGAGGCCGGTCATGATGGTCTACTGCTTGTACTCTGTTGCCATGACAGTTACTAGTTACCATAGAGACTAGATATGTATGCACTTTGTATAAATGAATTAGAATGTGTTCTATGTGTGTGGACTGGATTGCATTTGCTGACACAGATCCAAGCACTAGATTTTATGTGTGCCATGTTCCTTTGCTTATCACCTTCTTTGTCCTGCCTCCAAATGGACAGATTGTTTCATCCCAGCACCAGATGGTTTTCGTCTTTGTTAGACACGGCAGGACTAAATTCTGTATACCATAAGATTTTATCTATATTTTATCTTATCTTATAGCATCACCTACGCTCCGCATTTCCAGAAAATCAAGTCTCACCTCGACACTGTAGGTGGAGATGAGTGTAACCGTAAGGGCACAGTACTTTTACAGAAAGTGCATGTAAAAAAAGCAGTGAGTAGTATGCGGTGTTAATTTTGAAGTGGGTGGATTTGCCTTAGGACAGGAGTGAACTTGACTGGTGTTCTTTTCTATGTTTTTCTCTGCTTGCCTTATTTGGCTTTTGTATTTCCTCTTGTAGTGCTCACCTTGCTGTGCTACAATTAGTGTGGGAAGCGTTCGGAAACTGAGTGTGGCTGTGTGACCCCCACCTGTAGATCTACAACACACCCCAAAGTTAACCTCAAGTGTTCAACTTTTTGTAGCTATATTTAAATAAATTCTTAAGCCTGACGTAATTGTGACACACTTGTGTTTCGAGACAGAAATAGCCAGTATCAGCCTGACTCACTATTACACTTTTGGAATTTTTGGCATTATTCATAAACTATTATTACTTTATTATTAATAAATATTTTAGTGTACAAATACCACATATACTCCTTTTAACTCCTGCGTTACAAAGATCCTTGCACGTGAGCATGCACAAGCTTGTCTCTGTGCGGGCCCAGTGTCTCCATAGTGACGAGCTGGAGTGGGAGGAGGCAGTGGAGGGGGTGAGCTGGATGGCTGGAGTGTGTGTACTGGGAGAGAGAGCTCAGGCAGAGACATGTAGGAGATGTAGTCTGGCTGCAGCAAGCTGAAGAAAGAGGAGGAGTTGGTGAGCGCTGGAAATCTGCAGAGAGTGTGAGAAAGGAAGACAAAGCTGGTGGTGAGGAGGCGAGGAGTGAAGCGAGAGAGAAGCGTGGCTAAAGGCAGGATATACTCATCAATTAGGAGAAGACTGTGAGACCCAGGACCTGGAAAACCAGAGCCAACTGAGGACCTTAGCAATTGCCATCTTTCATTTGGAAGAGGTCCCATCTGGAGTAGACCGAGGTAAGCCTTCTAGGGAACTGCACAGGGATGAGAAACAGGAGGGTGGCTTCAGTTTAGATAGGCTTTATATGGATTTGATTATGAGAGTTCTTTGATTGGTGTTTTTAGCATCTTTTTTCACTGATCACTTACTATTAATCTGGGCTAACAGAGATGTAAGGGGCACAAAACCGTTCAAAACTGCTGACTTGGCTCATTAGCTGCCTTTGTTGTTGTGAGCTTATTAATTGTTGATGTGTTTGTGTGTGTTCTCTGTGTAAGTCTGTTCTAGTGCCACCTGAGAGTCACTGTTAAAGCACTGCATAGCAGTGATTTTTTTGTGTTTAACACAATTTACTTTACCACTTTACCTTCCGTGAATTGACTTTATTTGATTATTTGGAACTAGCGAGATCAAAAGTATGTAAGAACATAACTCCTCATGTGTTTTGGGGTTATTTTTGCATTTTGTGGAATGTGCGCTCTGTTAACAAAAACATCCACAGACCGGACTTTGTGGAAGGTATGGAATCCAAACCAAATAAGTTCCACCTCAAAAACACACATGCCAAGTCTTGTCTGTTCATCTAGTTTTAGAAAGAAACTCAAAAATATTTTAATACATTCATATTCAATTGCTGCCCTAATTTGTGTCCGTCCTTCATTTGCATGCACCAACAATCTTTTTCACGATGAAGAGAGAAGTGGAATCTGGGACGAGAGGAAGAATATACAGTTGTTGTGAGTTGCTATTTGGTGCAGGTGTAAAAGGCTGACTGTCTGTGTAATGATAAATCTCGGAGACAAATAAGCATGTGTGATTATTTAAACATGAATTATGATCTGAAATTTAAATCCGCTCACTGCTTTATAATAATCAGGAAGTTATTACAATAGGAGGTAGTGAGAAAACCATTGTGGGTGGTTTTGGAACTAAATATAGAACACAGCATTTAGTAAAGGCTTTTGTCCTCTGTGATTTACAAATATATAACAAGACAGACTGATGGGCACATTCAGTTGTTACCCTGACAAAGTCCTTTACCTCAGACATTTGTCAATCAATCATAATCTTGCCTCCTACTCATTTAATTGTCACCCAACGAATCACTCCAAACGATTCCCCTTTGGTCACCAACATTATTCACAAGACGGCTCCGTTACGCCACAGCATGATGGATTAGGCTGGGTGAGGAAATTTACAGACAAGAACCATACTAACTCTAATAACTGCTTAAAGAAAAACTTTTAGTTTAACTTAGTTTGATTTACTCTTGCATTTATTTCTCACCCTTAGGTGATGAATACCCCTTGCCAATATTTTTTCAGGTTCAAAATGTTTTAAAAGTATGCCCTACATCGAGAATAACCTTAAAAAAATAAGGACATTCCATTTTTTGCGCTATCTATAGCCCCCAAGCTGTGACCTCGCATTGGCTGCTTTTAATAAACAGCTAATTTTATACGGCCATATGATATGGCTCAGTTTAGATGTTGTCTCCTGTCTGTGCTTGTTTTGACTGATACAACATTACATTAAATAACTAATATGTTTAACATTATTAAAAATAATACGTGAGTATATTACCACATTGATTAATGACTAAAGCAGTTCCGTGCCCTAATCGTACAAGTGCAGATAACGCCATACCGCCTCTACAAGCCTCTACAAGCCTCCCATTAACCTTTTAGTTGTATTGGTCGAACTGTTTCCATTACTATGTTCACTGACTGAAAATGAACAGCTGTGCTACCTTTCACAACAACCAACCAACCAACCTCTATGTTATGTTAAGTGCTTGTACAATATTTAGCCTGCATTGTTCTGTCAGTACAGGTCACTCACAACTAACTATGTACCACAGTGCCTTCTTTTTGCAAATATAATTATTAAACTGTCTTACATAATGCTTGAACTGAGCATTTTAGAGCACATATTTGCTGAAAATAAAGTCAGATAAAAAAAGTAGTACGTTTGTATGTTGACACATTAGACATAATCACACTTTGGACCTTTGCAAAGCGAAGAATCTGTTCAGCTTTGGGCTTCTGCAGTATTTATTACCATAGAAAATAATTTAACATCATTTTCTCTCTGGTCTTGGAAAGCCGTTCTTGAGCTTTTCTGTCTGCTTTATTGAGTAGAAAACAAGTTTATAGAGTTTGACAGATTTGAATTCTACAACCTTTATTCTGCAGTGTTTGCCCATACTAGTGTCTGTGTGCACACCTCCAGTGTTTTCAGTCATACTTACAGTTCTCCTGCTATTAATGGAGATGTATCTGTCTCCATGTAGGCGGGCTTATTAACACTCTGCTCTCATTGGATGCCTTCTTTCTTAGCCTTCAAATTTGGCTTTTCATTGGTCTCTTTACACATAATTTATACGCCACTATTTGCTGCAACTCCTTTCTGCTCACTGGTTGCTATGCAACCTTTGGTCTCGGTTTTCCCTCTGGTTTCCCCATATCTGTGTGGTGAAATACTGTGGTCCTCACCAGACCAACTGAGATAAAGCCAAAGCTGATAAATCCATTCTCAACACACTTTATGGTTGCTTGGACTTGGTGTGTTGCATGTGTGTGTATAACCTATTGAGAGGCCAAGCTAATCAATACTAATTATTCCAGCTGAAATCGCTTCACCAGCACCACATGATACACAGGAGTTTAATAAAGGATGAAGTGATAATGGCTAGAGGTGATTAAGTTTATATGGTTAGGCAAATGTTGATAATCATTGTAAAAAGGTCACGCAATTGTTTTTGTCTATCCCTTCTAACAAGCTGTGATCCCCTTCCCTCTTTTAGATTCCCTGTTAAAACGTACTTTCTAAATCAATAAAATGCCATCTGGTTTTGCTCTCCATGAGTTATCGAAATAAGGCAGAAATAGACTATTTGCCGATCAATATTGCCATTGACATGGCCTGTAATGTATTCCATTTGAAGTGACCCTATCCCAGTGGTTCTCTGACCTGTGGAAGTGCAGAGATGTGGTGAAAGGTGAATGATGTCCAACTCTTTTTGAACCATTAGGAGAATATATCTGGATGTGCCATGGCGGACACAGAGGTCACAACCTCTTCAAGGAACAGGTGATTGGTAATCTTGACATGTGTCTGGGGGTGGCACACAGAGCCATTAAAACAAAAATAAGTCAATCATAAATATAAGAATATTTAAGAGAATTTCATACAAAAAAAGCTTATTTTTCTTTCAGGCAGTATATTTATCTTAACCTCCCCATAATGATATTCATTGTAAGCTAGAGGTCAAGTGTAAATAATTACAAAATAAAAGATGATGAGAGGTGCGTTAAGGTCCAGAAATTTGGACTGGACACAGTTGAAATGAAAAGTAATAGACGGATGAAGAGAGTCATTAATAGAGTGTGTTCATAATAAACAGGAGAGAAATTTCTTTTCCACATTATTAAAACTTTGTGCTAGCCTGAGCACAGACAGTAACTGGACTGTTGGTTTGCTCTCTGGGTTTCTGCTCCACTGATCTGACCTGTGTCTGACCTCACCTCCAGTGGGCACCACAAAATGGTCTTTTCTACAGTGTCCATAGTGGGACATACAGTACGTGGCTACAATTTCAAAGTTCATTTGTAAAAAAAACAAAATTCCTTCGTTAAAAATGTATATCATAAAAGATTTGTAATTATGTTCTTTTTAAAGCATATTAACCTAAAGGTGATGTAACGTCATCCGAGCTTGCGCTGATTTGAAGAAGTTGTCTGAAACTACTGGAGGGCAGAAATGCACCAGACCCTGTCATAATATAAACCTGTTATATGATATAATTTAAATGCAAATGTGGCTTTACTGCGGTCAAGCGTCACACAATAGAGTGAACATTCTTGGTGTTCTTTAGGAACATTTAGTCATAACAACATAAGCTTCCTCCCGCTCTGAAACATCTGTTTGAACTAGGAGTGTGAGTGAGTGTCCACATCCATGTGCATGTTTTGAGATGTGTGTGGGTGACTACTGCTGCGGCTCTGCGTTGCCATAGTGACTGTTGAACCTGGAGCTGAGGTTGATGCTTCTGCTGTAGTTGAAGTAGATGCTGTTGCGTAAGGTAAAGTGTTACGTGCGACACTTAGATCCACATAATACAAAAAGCATTAGAGGCCTCTTAGGTTTGTACATATGTGACGAAACAGTGCTGCCTCGACTCTGGGGCAACACGCTATATCCTCTCAAGAGATTTACTAAGACTAAATATTTCATCAACACATCATCTAGGTCATTTTGAACAGCTCAACCAGAAAATATCTAATTGCTCTTAAATTATTAAAGAGAAACTGAGTTAGTTCACCTCTTAGATAACGTGACATTTTTAACAAAGATGTACTTAAAATGAAAATGATTTTGAATCGTTGCCATGTTTACTGGTTCTTCACTTGTTTAAAAGGCAAACACCTGTACCTGTACTATCTTTTTGATCCAGCAGAAGGCATCACTGGCAATGTGTACAAAATGGAGAGAATATTAAGAAAAAGAGTTAGAAATTGGTTCAGGGGCACATGGAAGCCATAATGCACCAATTAGTTCAACTACGCTCCAGCTCCAGCTCTATTTCCCTTTAATTGAACAATTAAAAGACTTTGTTGCCATGAAAAGAACAGTTGTTTATTCTTTACACGCACAAGAATAAAAATTAGCTGTATGCACCATATTTAGCTGTTTGTATTGACTTGTTCCAGCAGAGAACGTAGATCAGCACTTGATGAGGACAATGAAAAATTGTTCAAGTTATGCATCAAAGCAAGACTGTTGGGGCAATCATTACAAACACAGCAAGGCACTCGCACTGAGGCTAATTACCACCTTTTGCCCTGAAGACACTCTCACAAACATGCAGCATTCTCCCAGACCTGTACATACCTTTACTGAAAGACTTCCAGAGGCCACCCATAAAACCAGACAGCAGTGCAGTTATAAACTTAAATATGGGTGCCAGAAGGTACAAACAGTGCAAAGAACATCCTTGCTGATTGCTGCCATGTCCCTGCTTGTCTCTTTAGAAAACCCTGTAGCTGGCACAGTCTGTGGACGCCTGGTAAATGCACAGAGAATGAGTGCTTTCATACAAGTCCAAGTGTTGATGTGTGGAAGTAGTTTGTGAAATGAGTGTCAGGACAAACTCAGTTGGCTATTACAATGTGTCTACAATCTCATATGGTCACATTTACATTTTCTGGCCATCAGTGGAAAAGTGATGAGTGAATTCTTAGCTGTCGTATTGTTTTATAAATCAGATCCTCACATGGAGAAACCCACAAGCTGTTTTAAGGGTGTTGACATGTAAGACTGCTAATAATGTGGTTTCAGATTCCAAGCTATTTTGCAATCTTGGCTTTCTTAATGCATAAAACTATGCCTTATTTTTGCACCTTCAGTTTAAACTGGTCTGCTTTTTGAAGTCCCACTTTTTATCCTGAAACTTTGCTGCCTAAAGGGCTGCTATTCAATATTAATTTGATAAAAGGAACAGAAGTAGTAAATTGCCACAGAATGGCTAATTAATTTAGTATGCCTGATTGAAGTCCAACAGTTGCTAAGCTTTGTGTATTTGTGTGTTTAGTAAGACTCAAGACAGGCTTATTATGGTGTATGCTCATCTGATTTTATTCAAGTGAACCAGAGCAATAACAGACCTGTCTATAATAAAGTTGTTATGTAATAAAAATAATGACATGATGTATGCATCTGCTCTGGGGCATTTTATATCATTATGCGCTCATTAGTGCTTGGCTCTGTCTTCTGCAGTGGGCCGACATCTCTTTTTCTTGTGAAGTTGTCTGAAAAAAGCTGTATTAACCTACATGTAATGATGATGATGTTGATAATGTGTTACATTTATGCCAATTTTTGCCAGTAAAGTCTTTGAACTCTTGCTCTTTATAAAAACTAAATTATGCAAATAAATGAATGACTCTTCATTTTTCGTCAGTGCCGTTTCCTTCTTTATTAACAATCTGGTTTTCTTTTTTAAACACAACTTAGAAGTTTTGTTCCCCTTCATCTTTTGTGTTGACTCAGGTATTAAAGATCAGCCTGATTGGACACAGAAAACGGATCCTAGCCTCGTTGGGGGACCGGTTACACGAAGACACTCCACAAAAGCCTCCACGGGCCATCTCCCTAAGGGTAGGTACTCTATGTCTAATGAACCTACGTAGGTATGTATTTAAATAAAGCATACACGATGAGTCATCATAGAGTGCAGAGAAAGGCTTGGCTTCTTCCTAGATGTTTTTATAAGAATTACATACAGCCTATGCTTTTGCTCTTACCTAACTAATTACCTAAATCTTCACAACATGGACAAACAACTTTACAGTCTCCCCCCTGCAAGCTTGTTCTAGAGTCTAAGTGCTAACAGCAGGCTTTAGCTAGCATTCCCTCACCCACTAAGGCTGTCTATGTTCTTTTAATAAATTAGTCTTTTGGGCACTGAGGCTAAAAAGGCCATCTACTGTATTTCTGGGGTCTGTTAAACCTATATGTCAGGTTCCTTATGGTCTATCTCCAAAAGGCCAAAACAGTGCACACGGGCTCAGCAAAGGTGTCTTAAAGAAGTCTCCTTCACAAAGTGAGCAAATTTATTTTCAGTGGTTCTGTCCTGTGAAGGTCAAAAGTCTAAGTACTGTTATGGGGCTTCCAGTCCAGAAAGAGAATATGTAGAAAAAGCCTTTGCAGTCATGTCTGCTTATATTTAATCAATTCACTTTGGAAAATCACTTCAGAAAAACAGCTGACCTTCTCAAGTATATCAAGAACACAAAAGCATTAAGACAGTACTAAATCATTTTTTAAATTTAGGCCCTGTTCAGCTTGAAGCTACTTGAATGAACATGACTTTCCACTTTAAGAGGTGGGCTGAATGGTTACTCATTGTGACTAACAATGACCAGGCATATAAGAGTGTTCGCTTTAAGACACATCTGAACTCTTGTGTTTGTGGTTACAGCACACTCTGAAGTTTGACATTACACTAGCTGAGATATAAAATGTGACAGGACACCAGGAAAGCAATTGCCCTACTTATTGCACTTGAGATAGTGACACAGCACATTATGTTATGATGAATGAGCACTCACACACTTTTCTAACATTCTAGTTGCTCTTTTCCCTTCTGTCCCAGGAGCCCGGAGGGAACCACACTCCTCCCCAGCTCAGCCCGTCAGTGGCACAAGCAGCGTACACTGCAGGGATCCCGGGCGGATCTCTGGACGTACAGCACCTCATCATGCAGGCGGATGCGCGGCGCAGGCAGCGCAGCAATGACAACTACTTTGACGACGTGCCGCGATCCAAGCTGGAGCGACAGATGGCCCAAGTCAGCATGGTGAGCAAGGCAGGAGGGAATGGGGGATGAATGAAGGCAGAGAGGAGAGGCTGGAGTATTATGAATGATCCAACTGTACTGGCAATAGATACTACAGCCACAGATTAAAGAAGACACTTATATTAATACCTATAAGTATCTTTTATTATGCTTATAAAGTGCCATTTGCCATTTTAATAATAATGAACAATTTTTATTTCTAACTATGGTGGTGCAATATATTTTAATCATGAATAAAGGGAAAAGAAGTAATTAAATGTCGTGCCACACACTGCTTTTCATAATTAACACATTACCAGTGTTTAAACAAGTGTCTTTGATATTGTAGAAAACATTTTTATTCTTCACCTAAAATGTTGTTGTTTTTTTGTTTGTTTTTTACCATATAAGCTTCTTTTCTCAGGCCAATTGTATCCCTGCTTCAAATGCAAAATTAGATTTCTGACTTTCAATCAGCATCACCAAAATAACTCAAACGCACACTGCCACAAACATTACACATCTGAAGCAGCAGCTGTGTTTGGATTCCTTATGATTAGGGTCTTTTTGTGTCTCAGAGTAAATCAGAGAGCTTATCAGCACTGCCAAACATACACTTATCCTGCTGTATCTAGAGAGTATGTGTTCATCACAGTGGTGCCCCATTATTCCACAGTCACTGTACAGTCGCAGTTGATATTCAGAGTCAGTGCTGGCAGATTAGATTAACAATTAGAGAAATGGGGAGAGATCTTTATTCTTGGTTTCAAAACTCCCTCTTTCCACCTGGCTTGTGTTATGTTTCTGTAATGTGCTTCTCCTTTTGTTCTCTCTTGCCGCTACCCACTCTTCCTAAAAACAAACCCAATACAATAAAAAGCAAAAAAACAACTTGTTTTAAGACACCCTTTTGTTCTGCGTTGCAAAGCTTAGCAACTGAATTTATCCAGAAAGTGCTCAGGGGTCAAAGACTGTGGGAAGAGATAGGGTAACATTGTAAGCTGGTTGAATTAAGCAAAGATTTAGTCCATGTCCATCTTTCTAAAGCCTTTTTCCTAAGCTGTTTATCCATGTTTGCATCTAACATCACATTTCCAGGTCCTTTACCATGTTTCTGACAAAGATTAGAGACACACGCAGACTTTGGCTCAGCATGTGTGCATACCGTTCTCATCCAGACCATCATCTGGATCCATTTACTAAAGAATGAACAGCCTTACAAGTGGTTTAATTGCGATCCACAAGCAGAAAGTATGTAGATAGGATTTAGGTTTTAGTGTATCCTGCTATGATTCAAATGCTCTCTGGCTAAAAAGCAGAAAGCAATGACCTTACAATCTTTCTCTGAGCCAAAGTATGTGAAATGGACTCTTTAAATTTCTTAATGTCCTCTCTGATGTTCTGCAGAGTGTGTCCTTTAAAAGCATTTTAAGTCAGAAAAGCTGTTAAAACTTCATCAAGTAATGTCAATGTGGAGTACACAACCTAAGTCTACATAAATGCCATGTTACAGCTTGTAATCTTTTGTGATCCATTTTGTACACTAATATGTCATTGGTTGTCACTGCAGGCAGGCGAGTGGTGCGAGCCAATCACGTTGCGTCCACCCAATGAGGCCACGTCATCCACTCCGGTGCAGTACTGGCAGCATCACCCCGAAAAGCTCATCTTCCAGTCTTGTGACTATGAAGCTTATGTGAGTCCAATCCTGTAACTTTTCTGTCAATAAGAAAGATAAATGGGCCTGGTTTTTAGAGCCAGAAGCAATTACTATGTTTGGAAAACTGAAAGGCAAGTGAAGTAACGACCACAGTGGTTAATCGTTTCCCATCCGGGCCCTGTACTATGAAGCTAGTTAAACCTACCTCGGATATGTCTCTCCTAACTAGTTAGACAAAACCAGTTAACCCTGGGTTTTTCTGTGAATTGCGTTGATGTGAAACGCGTAGTCAACAATCACAGCGACATGTGGGAGAAAACACAAAATTACACTAAACCTGTGCTAAACAAACAGCATCAAAGACTAAATGAATGGCATACACACAAAATAGCTAACAACAAGATAGAAGTGTGGAGTCTATGTTTTAAATGCTACATTAAAATCAGTATCACAGAGTCTATTAATCCGTTGATCTAAAACCCATTTTGAGCACAATGCAACAATATAATATTACTTTACAGTGTCACTAGTTCGCTGTACATTTGTGTCCCAGTCAGCTGGCGCTTGTGCAGACACAATCTTTTCACTCTTTGTACAGCTTTTTTCCCCTCCTCCTTGACACTGACATCTCATTTCTTGCTGCTGATTGGTCAGTGGGCCATTTTTTTAATTGTCTACCTGAAACTTAACCTGCTCCGAAGCAAGCCGTTCAGCGTAGGTTTCCTTAAACATCTACCACAATAGACAGTGAACCAGCTTTGTGATACCGAAACCCTGAAACTACCTTGTTAACCTCCTAATCCAGTTTTATATTACAGGGCCGGTGTATTTATGTAATATAAATTTAGTGTAACTAAGTAATAATCTATGGATAGTAATAGCATTATGTTAAGGCATCCTTGCCATTTACCAAAAAGTACTTTCTTTTAGTCTGCAACTCCTTATATATTTTCACCTTTCAAAATCATAGGAAAACAGAAGGCCATTAGTTGTTCCATAAATGTACAGAACAGGCTGTGTTCAGACAGATGGAGGAAGGCACCATAGGAGGGCTGCCAGGGGAAAATGTGGCGGTGCTTTCAGCGAGTGGTTTATGACAACATCTCTAATGCTCAGTGTCTCAGGACAATGGCCTCCAGAATGCTTTTGAAACAGAGATAAATGAGTGGGAGCCACAACAGAAATTGGAGGTAGAGCACAAAGTGTGAATATTGGCAAGCTAAACTGACATAGTAAGTGAAAAAGACTAAATACGATGGATACAGCAGAAAGTGTCTCTTTGTGCCTTGATATTGAATTTAATAAGCCAAAAGTACAGAAAAAGCAATACTGTTCCCATTTTCATTACATTTCAGCAAGACCTCAGATGAATCTTTAACTTCTTTACACCACTTTTAAGAGCCGATCTCAAAAATATTATCTCAAGTTATTACAAATCCATTTCCGTGAAGACCCTTGTAGACCTCCTAACTTCATTACCACATCTAGTGCATAATGTACTGCTGGCTATCACCACACTCTTGGGCACATACAGTATCAGCAAGGACAAAATTTACTCACAGGTTATTTAAGCATCGTCTTTACAAGAGAGCTTTTTGGGTTAAAACATATGGAACTCCTTTTTTTAATGCACAACCAAAGAGAAATGGGTCATCAGAGGAACAGAAGAGGAGCAACACTGCCATTTAACATTGTTAGCTGAATTCAATAAATTGCATTGCCGTCTGACTATGTTATTGCCCCCTCCCTCTTAACCATCAAGGACCAGACTCACAAGCTTTTACCATGACTAATGGATCAAGACTGCTCTTCAGCAAAGTAAAGCCATCACTTAGAGCTATGTTGCAAAAGGTTGTTTTGTCTCGCTAATCAAATGCACCGTCTGTCTGGAGGGAAGCTCTGTTCTGTGAGGGACAAAATAGTTGATCCTTGATATGGAGTTATTTACTGGAGTCAAACAAATCCTGCAAATATTTCTCCCTTAATCCATTACAAGCCTTAATAGGGGTCCACTTTAGGGAATAGAGACCCCACAATGCAACAGGAGGCCCACCAAGGAGGTTAACGTCAATGCCATTAAGTGCTCTTATGTTGATGTAAACACAGTCCCTGACACAATACATGTGCAGAATATCTGATCGCAAAGTCGAATCGAGACAGTCGAGCATGCCAAACAGCGGTGTTAATGTCCCTCCAGGAGCCACTCAAGGTTGAGCAAATCACTGCTGTGTGCCTGCATTAATGTATTTTTCTGTAATGAAGCAGCAGAAGCAAAGTGTAAACATGACACGCATAAACAATTTGCAATATGAGAAAATATGGACAAATTATATCAAAAAAATCTAATGCATTTACTTTGTTCAGTATGATTAAAGAAAAAACAAGGAAGTTTAAAAAAAAAAATAACCTGTCCAGACAACTTTGCTGGTCAAGATTTTCATAAAAACTCACACTCATTTACATGTGTCATTTACATCCTGGACAATTTTATTAAGGTTTGATATTTAATACTTTTGTGCAATTGTGTTAAATATTATTTTTATGTGATAAATGTTTGACCCCCAGAGTCCTTGAATATAAACGGACTTGGTGGATTTGGTGTCAGTGGTGTTGCTTATTAATAGGCTACGTGAGAAGTAGCAGACATTACAGAGACATGAGTGTCCTCTTGAGTAACTTGGTCATTGAGCTGTAGGTCAGTCATGCTCATTTGCTAGGATGGCCAGAACATTTTGTTCAAACTAAAGATTGACACTGAGTCAGTGCTTCAACAGTGGTACCTGTCCAGATTTTTCTAAATGCAATCATTTGCCATGCAGATCTTTTTTTACATGCTTTGTGTCCTTTCCACAGTACCTGGGGTCAATGTTGGTAAAGGAGCTAAGAGGAACAGAGTCCACACAAGATGCCTGTGCCAAGATGAGGGTAAACCTAACACAAACAACACATGTGGTTCATAGTTTCTGAACAGTGGTGATCTCACTGGACTAAGAACTTAGTCCATTATATTTGACTCTTGAAGGTGAATTTTCTTTGATTTCCAGCATTAAATCAGAGTAAAGTCACCAATAAAGCTAAACTTGTAAGAAAACTCAGAAATGGTTAATCAATAAGGTGCATTGAGAGGTTTATTCTTAATATTTTCTCTGGGCAACTCAGTAGTTCACATTTCTTTTACCTAAAATCACCTCATGTCTTCATCTTGTCATCTTCTATTTTTATTGTATTTTGGTTGAGACATAGTGGTGCTTCCTCTTATCCTCAAAAGCTGCTGCAGTGAGAATGTATTTTAATATTCATCAGCAAAGCTTCCTGTTCTATCATCTTGTCAGCTTTCTTCTGGGTTTATTTATGCTGTCACATCCGAGAGCATCTGTCATCTCTCCTTCTTTAATTTAAAACTCCTTTGCGGCACATCAAGGTTGTGATTAAGCCCACTGGGATGCACAACAACACATCAACTTTACACTTTCTGGTTCCTTACCTTAACATTTTTGCATACCTCCTTTCATCTTCCCTTCTATCGCTCAACTGTGGAGATAGTTGAGGATGTGAAGGCCTCAACTTCCCAGCCCCAAGCAGGAAATGTGCCAGCACTGCTTTTGTCAGCTTTTCAGCAATACCTGATCCTGACAGCAATGAAGCGCAACACACTGAGCGGGCCATAAAGATAGAACAAATAGAACAAAGCTAAGAGACCCATATGGAAAGGAAAGAAGCAAAGAGTAAGAAAGGACAAACTGTGTTAGAAATAAACATACCAGCACATTATAAAAGACAAACAGTGAAAAGTGCCAGAATGTAATTACAAATTAGGTATTTAGACATAGCTAAATACTTTATATACTCACCTTGGGTATATGACATTTATACTCTCTTCCTTCCCTTGTAGCACACTTAATACTTTACATTGGATAAAGTGGCTCCTCCCACCTCTACACACTTGCATGAATGTTTCCTCTGAAAGTGATTAAAACATACCTGTGAATGTCACCAGAGGAAAATGGTCAAAAGCACACTAAGCGTCTGAAATGGGTTTTAATGCAGGTTGCCTTTGATGTTGTGTGATAAGTCCAGATCTACATATTGTTTCCTGAAGTGTTGAGTTAAGGACAAATTGTGATTTGCCTATTCACCATCGTGGCACTCTCTTTTCTCTGCATACTATATCAACCCACTTTACACTAACTTCATGTCCAGAGTTTCCTGAAAATAACTGCTGCCTTTTCTTCCTTGTTTTTGTTGTGCTTTTTGTGCACCCCAAGAAGTCCACAGAACAGATGAAGAAAGTACCGACCATCGTACTCTCTGTGTCCTACAAAGGAGTGAAGTTCATCGATGCCACAAATAAGGTATGGCTCCGAGCCCATTTCTCCATTATGCCTGCAGTAAATAAAGCATGAAAGGTCAGGATTTTGGAAGTGACATTTATTCGCATTAGGCCTGGTCAGCATCAGTGTGTTAATGTCTGTTTTGTGCCAGCCCCGTCCTTTTAAAATACAGTATATAGAGTGCAAAAATCAATAGGCTGTAAAAGACGGCTTAACCCATGTATGAAATAGATGAGGTTAATGTTTAAGAAAATCAATGCTACATTGTATACTTAGTCCAATAGATAATCACTGAAATTGTGTTTTTCACACACAAAAAAGAAACACTTAACAGTCATGTTTTCTTTATTTATTAAACTTGCTGTACTCTACATGTAAAATAATGTTTAACTAGATAACTAGGTAAATTATGTAACTTTCACTGTGAAAATACATCTTCAAATGTTTGTCCCAGAGTACTTCTAGAGGCTTTGTTGATTTTAAATTATTTGCACTGTGTTGTGCTTCAATTAATGCAACACAAAGTGCTCTCCAGTGACATTACCCGAGGACAAATTCTGACTCGCTGACTCTGAAAAACTCCCAAACCAAAATTGCGAGACAGTGATTATGGTTTTGATATGTGTGAAATGAGATGAATAATGAATCACATTTGTTTTTCAATGAAGTGGTTCACTAGAGATAATCAATGTTTTGTTTGTATTAAGCAAAATGCTCTGTACTTCTTCATCTCGTTGCTGCTGTTTATTTTCTAATAATCTTTTTGTTTTCCTTATCTTCATTGATTTGCCTCTGTTTCTTTCTCAGAACATCATAGCAGAGCATGAGATCCGTAACATCTCATGTGCTGCTCAGGACCCAGAGGATCTGTCTACGTTTGCCTACATTACCAAAGACCTCAAGTCGAGCCACCACTACTGCCACGTCTTCACTGCTTTTGATGTGGTTAGTATTTAAACATTTATTGTACATAAGGTTTTAGAATCTCTGATTTCTCATCAACCTTTTCTTCCGATCAGAATCTGGCATATGAGATTATCCTGACACTGGGCCAGGCCTTCGAGGTGGCCTACCAGCTGGCCCTCCAGGCCAGGAAGACTGGCCACGGATCATCCACACTGCCTGAGAGCTTTGACAGCAAGCCCAACAAACCTGTCCCCAAACCACGAGTCAACATTCGCAAATCTGTAAGCCTCATGCCGCACTAGAGTCCACAGGGAAAATCCATTCCAATTTAGTGCAATAGCTTTTCATATGATGCACTTTTAAAAATACTTCCCCAAACAGTTGGATGGATTTTCACTGTTATTTACGTCTTGAATGAAAACCAAGCCTATATATTTCTGCTTCGATTCTAACCAGCTTCTCATTAAAACTCATTTTCATTTTAACCAAGTCTGTCCATAATTCCATTTGTTGTAGTCTCTTCCCAGCTCATTACCACTCACGCTCATTTTCCTCCTGTCGTCCTTCTGAATTGCTTGCTCTGTGTGTGTGTCTTTGCCCAGTCAAGGATGAGGCAGGAGGAGGCACAGGTGTTTTGATCTGCTAAATGTGCGTTCAGTCCTGCTGTCCCTGCAGCCTCTAACACTCTGGGTTGATTGATGAGGTCTGTTTGCATAGGGCTCAGGGGAGGTTTGCTAGGCTCACCTCGCACTGTGTGTACAAATGTAAAGGAATCCTCAGGAAGAAAACTCAAACATACTCAACATACTGCAGCTCTGGATTCAGAATTAAGTATCAACAGTTCAGTCCATCAGAGCCTCATCAAAGATACTTCCGTGTGCAGAGGTTTGTAATGAAAAATAGACCACTGCTTGCAATATTATATATTTGGCTTGCAGGCAAAATCAAATCTAACATTTAAACACATAATGAAACATTGTCTGGGTATAAATACAATACAATTTACTTTTTCAATAAATGCCAGCAGCACATACTGGTATCAACAAAGTAATAAAGTACCTGAGTAAGCAGGTAGCCACTAGGTTCCATCGCCAGCAGTCATTTTTATATATAAAATATAGATTTCTCATATATACATATTATATAAATTGCCACTGTGCAATTACTTAGTGTTTTTGTCTATTGCAAACATTTCTTGTCAGTGAGTACCATCAGGACCCTACACAGTGTCCTACATCTTGTCAAGAATATGTTGTGTGTTTATTTTTAAACATGTGTCTTTTCTTCCATGTTTTTTTTTTGAGAAAACTTCACTAAGTCTGAGTCTGTGTGTCAGCCTCCTATTAACCTAAGACTTAGTTGAATTAGTCACACTGGCTGCTCTTCCCAAACACAACCTCCTCATGGTAGCAACACATACATTACCACAGCTACAGTGTAGAGTTACTGAATGTTAGCTGCTCCAAATTTATGCCCTCTTACAAATCAGTCACCAAGTCACCAAATACACAGTGACAAAAGACCATTGGTCGCTCTGGAGGAATAGTGTCACTATCTAAATTTAGCAGGACGTGAGGAAAGATGAGGGAGGGAAATACAAACAAGTGCACATACAGCAGTTGCTTTCCTGTTTTAGCGTGTGGTACGTTGCCTGTGGAGATGATGGACGATGGCATGTGAATGCACAATATGCTGAGTCGGCTACAATTACATTAACCATTAATTGTCTTTGTCTTTTTCCTTTCTCCTTATCTGTGTGTATGGGCTGTGGTTAATGGCTTGGGATGTGCAGCAACTGCAGGATTTACTTAATATTCCCGCCACCTGCCAGCCATAAACTTCATCCTGCAGCATCACACTAAAGCCCAGTGCACTTCCTTTGTTTCTCTGCAGCACCTCATCTTTGGAATGCACCTGATGCTGTCTCTTTCACTTGATTATTTCTGATATATGTTGTTGTTGTTGTGAAATGGAACAGCACACTGGTGTAATCTGAGAATAGTCTAAAGCGGGAGTGAAATGCACAACACTAACCTTGTGTGATGGCAGAGGTGTGAAAATAGCCTGTTTACAAATAGCAAGTATATCTTGTTAGTAGTGATGGAGCTTCCTATTAAACTTTATTTACACATTCCCTTATTTGATTGGCTGCTATTTTCTCATCTCACAGATTTTGTGGATTTAAAGTATTTAAGCAAAGATAGAGGCAGTCAGTGCTTGCAGTGCTTTGCTGAGGAATGCTGCTGTTCTGTATTTGTCTTGCTTGGAGTGTTGTTGCCATGCAGGAATCGCTCTATAAATGTGCTGTAACATGGCCTATTCTTGTTAACAAATACAGTGTTTCACTGATGGTGCTGTTGCCAGGGCGATGACTTTGCCACTATGCTGTTGCCATGGTTTTGGGCTGTTGTTGCCATGCAGCTTGTGTCCTTGCTGTGGTTTGGCAGTGTGATGCTGCTTTGTTGTGGCTGTTGTTTGCAGTGGTGCTGCAGTGCAGGCTCACTTTGACCTGTGTATGACCTTTGCCCCTGTAGGTCATCATCCCCCCTTCCAGCCGCTGGTCACTGGGCCACATTTACACCCCTCACCGGCCTCCTCTCCACCCTCCTCTTCCTCCCCCTCGACTCTTCCATCTTCCTCACAAAGCTTACTCCCAGGTCCTCCACGCTTTTCCTTCTCTTTCTCTTTATTTCCATATAATATTTCTATAGTCGAGGAGAGTCTGCCATCTGTAAGTGCCGCCATTTTATTTAGTCCTGTTTTTGTGTGTTGTGTCTGCAAGTGTGTTACTTTTGCCTTGGTAAAGGTTAAATGTCCCAGCACTGTCATAAGAGTAAGACAATTCTACATGCTTCCTTTTATTCTATTAGCAGTGTCTCGTTTAATGCTTCACAGAAACTACTGCCGCCTTTATGTTGCAATCCTGGCCTTGGAAATGTAGAAATTAAACAATAACAGTTATGCCGCAAATAATTAACTGCAAATAGCAAATAACCTCATTACACTTAGAAAACACACACAATAATAAATCTTTGCTGAAACATAACACATCCAGACTGGACATGAACAGTTTCTAAAGGTAAAGTGTTTATTACTATTTGATGTCTCAATTTGCCGGTGCTATGTGATTGAAAGTGTGTTTTTTCCTAAACCTGTCAAAGCTTAACAAGATTAAAAGGTCTCACCATGGTTGTCCAGTTTAGATGTGAGAGTGAGCGGCTAAAGAAGTGGAATATTATTACCATTAGTGACAGTAGCAGTGTGTAAAGAAGAGATAAGAGCTCTATGCCTTGGATGGACGAGAGCAGAATTAACACTACTGGAGATATGTCGAGGATTTACACAAATTTGAATTAATCTGACTTGCATGGGTCTATTCAAAGTTAGAAAAACCATCCCAAAAAGAAAGAAGTAAAGAAGATTCAATTCAAAAACAAAATTGTCTCAAATGAAACTTACCAATAGACTAGAGGATCTCTTTCTCAGGAACCACGTAAAGGGACTGGTTACTGCCACATACCTTTACAAGTGCTGTGTTACTATGACACACTGCCAAGCCACTGCTGCTTACATAATGTGCAGTATGTAGAGATGAACTCTGTGGATAATTTATGTCCTTGTATTTGTGTTCTTCTTGCAGGAAAACATGTATAGTATCATCTCTTGTGCTCCACCTATGTGTGTGTCATCCTTTTTCCATTCCACAGGTTTTCTATCACAAAGAAATGGAAAGTTTAATAGATACAGTATAATGCCATTGATGCCTTCACAAACTGCCATTAGGTTCATATTGTACCTGCTTTATCGTGAGAAGTCTTGTGAAAATATTCCAAACACATGAACTATTTACTCCCTTCCTCAAAACCTATAACCAGCATACATGGAAACAAATTACAAGCACAGCACAAAACTCCTGTGTAGTGTGAAACCAGAAACAAGTGAGGAATGACCAATAGAAACAGACCACATGAATTTTACTTAGTATATTGAAAGTACCTTTGTCTTCTTCAAAATGCTGCAGTTTTTTTTCTTTTGTTTGAAAGTTTCCTTATTTTTTATTGGTCAGATGGAGCAGCCGTCCATGGACCAGAAGGGCCATGCCAATGTGCCGTGGATTGTGGAGCCAGGTCAAGAGGCCAAGAGAGGAGTCAACACCAAGTACGAGACCACTATTTTCTAACATACACCCGCCTTGTCCACTCCTGTGTGTGTGTGCCTTTCAGAGGTTGCCCTGTATCGGGGCCCGCCCCGGAGTTGGGCCCGAGCGACGCACGCCGCGTCACCTCACCGGCCAAACTAGAAAACAAAAGATCCCGCCCCGTTAGGCGAGTCTGTCCACTGCATGATGACGTTTGGCGCTGCGCTGTCTTTCGTTTATCACCGTCGCTTCTTTCTATTTGTTTTTACTGTCTCTCTTGCCCCTGGCCCCTCTCCTGCCTGCAGGCTGGCGCATGACCTCTGACCCTGGCTGTGGAGCACTCCACCTGTAGGGAAATGGTCAGCTAAATTTTTGATCAGGCAGTGGTCAACCTGTCAGTTGTTCTGCTGCCAGCTCTTTTTTTATATATTTTTTCTTGTTAATGGATGCAACCGTTTTGCTTAATCTCTCTCCTTCAACTGCTCAATGCCTCACTTTTCTCCTCCTCTCTCCTTATTTCAGCTTCTGTCCAACTGTCCTCAAGTGTGAGTTAGGTCTAAAAATGTGCTAAGACCCAAAGTCGTGTTTAGCTGGGGGCCTAGTGGGAGCTGACAGTGAGGAGTTGTCTGAATGTGACAAATTCACAGGCACTTCAGACTTTTTACATTTTTAATGACGGAGGTGAGCAGGGTTTCAGGAGAGGAGATGTAGCATGGTTCAACTTTGGCTCTTGTTGACAAACTGGTTCATCCAGCAGGTTTTCAGAATGTATTAACATTTTTTGGTTATTTTTGTAAAATATTTGCACTTTTTGCGTAACATATTTAACAAGTCTTTGACCTGTGACAAAGATTAGGTCAAATTTTTCCATTTTTTTATCTGTTATTAATGTGTATAATACACAGTGATTTTAACAACTTTCAGCTTTTCTTGTCCCCCCTCTTCCTAAAAGTGAATACATTTAGGAGGGTTTTAAAATCTGCTATGTGAAAGATTTCGCATGTGGCTTGTGAGACGCATGGTGGCCATTTTGGGGTCCGGTGGAGAGTCGGGGTGTGAGGGCTCTTTCGATAAGTGATGTCATCTCATTTGCAGGGCAATGCCGGACGCTCATGTCTATTACTGTGGAATGCAAAGAATGTAGCCAGCCATAAACACGGACATGGTCACACACACAATGCAAAATGGACTGCAATGGCTCACATTCAAAGACTACAAACATGGAGGCAGCTCCACAGTGTTTAAGGTTGACTACAACATTTTGACTTGACACACATTAAAACACACACACTATCAGGACAGCGTCTGGCCAGACAACGGTCTGCACTGAATGTACACTCTGAATGCAGCACAGCAGGATGTGTTTGACGTCGACTCTGAGGTTTGACCTTTGAACTCTAAGGACGATGTTGATAGCAGACAATGGGCTCACAACAAGCACCACTGGGCATGCGTGAGCATGGTTTGAGAACGTCTTGCTGGCTTTAATAAAAAAATTCCCATAAGGTCAAAAAATACTAGAGATTTATGCACAAAAGTGTCGGTGTGTTTTGACTAGAGCTAGACCACACTGAGATGCAACAGCTCTGGCATATAAAGAAAAAAGTATTCTATTCGTATTGCCCGACAATTTAATGTTTAATATGAGAGTATTATATTACCATGATGATTATGATTATTCTTGTGCAATTCTTGTCTACTGTTGTCTTAATGTTACATTATTTTTCTATGATATGTTGAGATTAAAACTTTGGGCTTGAGATTGATGGCCATCTGTAAGTTGCTCAAACTTGAATGCAGAGTGTGAATGTTTGGTGGCTCTAACTCTGTCAGGTTGATTCTCCATTGTTTGTCATGGGGCTCTACTCTTAACTAGCAGATTACTATTTTAAACACAGTATTACTGTATGATTTGGATGAGATCTTATCCACTTATATATGTACATAGATATTTTGCCAACTCATTGTTCATACATGTATGTAAAGAAAAATAAAAAAAAATGATTTGCAGTTCACTGGAATCAAGGTACAAAAAGGATGTGAATAATAACTAATGGTAGAATGTAGAGATTGTATTTTGAGTGAATGCTGAAATTGATTATTTGCTGACTTCACTGCTGACCAATTCATGTACATAGGCTTGGGCTTCCAGCACACTGATTTTTGTAATTTGGGCCATTATTTATATCCTTGTAAAGCACATGGAATAAAATATGACTTGTACAACCATCAATTTGTTTGCACGGCAGTTACTGTCTTTTCTGCAACACACACAAAATGATGTGTATGGTAGGTTTTTACAGTATACTGCATAAAGCAAGCAATTTAATGTACGAAAAAGCGGACAAACGGAACGTAAAAAAACAATGAAATTTTAAACAGGCCATGTGAAAAGCATGATACAAAAGCAGCATCCAGTCGGACAAAAGTACATGTTGTTCATGTTTGAGGGTTTCACACATTGCATTGACACAACAGACTAGACATGTTGAGATACTCATCTGTCACAAAGTGACAAATGCACTGACAATGACCAAAAACCTAATTTGAAGCCTGGGATAAAGTGAGGCATTTTCTCACTAATTTTGGGTGATCTGGGATTGACATGAGAAAGCTGAAGGTGTTTTTTAGAGCTGTTACTCTAAAAGACGTTTGTTCAAAAGTTTGTCTAAAATGATTGTTTGTAATTGTAATATGTCAAAAAATAAATAAAATGTTTGTCTCGAAATGTAATATGTCATCCCTATTATTATAGGATAATGCACTAATGTGAAAAGTAATGGAAAGTCATTCATAAAGATTTTATGGTGTTGGATGCATTGCAAGTCTATGAAGCCACAGTGACTCATCTGCTATAAACTACAGGATAAATTGGTACAGGTCAGACATTTACAATCTGCTGTCTACTGAGGTCTCCACCGACCACTGGGAATGATTCACAAGAGTTACTGCAGCGCTGCCATTTGGAACAGATAGGTAGGTCAGTCAGTACTATTGGACAGAGACTGTATGTACAACACAAACAATAGGCTACATGCATTATAAAAAAAGATAGCTTTCAATGGCACAATACTGTTTTTGACATGTATTTCTTGTTTCTGTGGTGAAGGTGGTAGAAGACACGAGGACATGTTTTGATTCATTGTGTGTCAGACAATGAGACTGGTAGCAGATGGTGTGGGTACTGCCCACAGCCATGCACTCACAAATACAGCTACAGTATGTAAAACTGCTCACGGTACAATGCTCAACAAGGACAAGGCTTTAGAGCTGCAGAGAATGAACCACACAAAATTAAACAATGGCACATTTACATTCTATGTCATGCACTTCTGACACTAGGAATTGCACTGGTAATACAAACACTTGGACCTTGGAATCAGGAACACTGCACAGGTAAGAGACATAATTAGTATGTACATGACAATATTAATATAATGCATTTAAAGGGGGTTTCAAATTAAAAAACACCTAATGCACATATCTGTATTATCTCTATGTACAATGGTACAATTGCATTTACCACACACAGTATAAAGCCACAGTAAAACCCCGATACTACAGTTGTTTTTGAAATATCGCTGTGTCACATCAAGCACAGTCATAACATGTCTTAATATCATCAGTATTGCACAAGGTTTGGACTGGGAAACCTGTTATGAAAGTAAGCATGTATTACATTTTAACCTCGGAAGTGCCAGGGTGACAAAAGTGGTCTGACAGCTCAGCAGGAAAGACAAATTTTTGCATAAGAGCAAATCCTGCAGTTTGTATAGATAAATGTGCTGAAGCTGTTTAAGTACACAGGGGAGCTATATAATTATCTGACCTGCAGAATGCACTGTACAACTGGCATGACATAGATAAGAGCTGACGACTCTCACTGACCAGCCTCATCTGCCATATTTGACCTGGGTTTAAAGCAGTAGCTCAAACGTTGCTGGGGCTTGCAGTCAGGAAATATGACAGAGGTACACCCAAACACCACAGGAAGCTGTTTATGTCACATTTCGGGCAGCACAGGAATCAAAATACCAAATATGACAAACATAGCTGTCATATTGTTGTATTAGGCAAACATCATCACATCAGGTGACACAGGTTAGCAGAGGCAGCAGGTAAAAACATACGCTGTTGTAAAATCTGTAGTATTAAACAAAGAATGAGAAGAACATCATTAGTTAAAACAGTCTGCAGCTTTGGTGTGTAAAAATAATTGATTGTATGTTGAAGCAAACTTTTTTGTTATTACATTGATTTGATACCACTTTTTCTCAGAAAACAAACACTTGACAACATTAAATGTAAAATCTAATCCAAGCAGGTACATTTGTATGTGTTTGACCAAACAATGATAAAAAAAAACAGTTCATTAGATTATCGGTGTAAGTATTTATGAACAGACACTGATGTCATGAGCATCCCACAGATTAGCCTACTTGAGACCAACGCAGATCAACAAATGACCCAGCTTCCAACACTTTCACTTCAAGAACAAGTACCATGGTCACTGATCTTATTTACTTCACCTTTCAATGTGTCTGCAGTTCATAAAAGCTTGTTTAGACAAAAACCTGTGAAAACCAACCCCTTACATGAAGCCGTTTGTTGTCACAAAAATGTTTTTCATGAACACATGCTATATTTATATAAGCTGAAGAATTGCTAACACATTCCTAAATACTGTTTCACTGATTTAGCTATGCTCCAAACATGTTTTTTCCCCCAGCACCTTAAAGATAAAAGCAGATAAACTACACACATACTCACACACCCAGCATCTACCTGAGGCTAAACAGATGCAGAGGCGCATACAGCTCATCAGTTTGCTCCAGTCACTCTGCTCCAAATCTGTCTGCCTTCATCTGACATCAGCTGTAGCACTGCTAATTGTGTGGGACAAGCAATGTTTAATGCTAAATGACGCACGAGCACTAGCACAAATCAATACAAGAATAGCTTCTCTGCATAATGATGGTCTAATTCAGTTCAACTCTTTTGTTTGTTTTGTGAGACAAAAATATTTATTTATTAAATACAAAAAACATTTAGCATAAAACTTTGATCTGTTGTATAATGGGATTTATATAAACAGGTTATACAAACATTTTAAGAAAGAAACGTGGTTCAACAAAGAATAATCTGTACCAAAGCTGCCATTTTGCCTGCTGCTATTGGAGTTTCTCCAACACATTTCTCCTAGGACACCAAACAATCCTGGCTCTCTTAAACCCACTGAATGATAAGACTTAAATGTCCCTAGACAAAAGAAGATAATCAGAATAATAAGAATTTTGCCACAGACAAATTCCACATTTATCTATTTTTCATTAAACAACGTGAAAATGAAAGAAGTTAATAAGTCTGAAGTGACAGCGTAGAAGCTGCTGCTTGTGTGTCTCTTCAAAGCTCTCACACCGTCTGTGTTGTTGCCCCAATATATGAGATTGTGTATCAAAGCACTTTTTGATTAGCTCTCTGATTATCCCAGAATATCAAGTGATGAAACACAGGCTTTAAAACTGCTACTAAACTCTAGGTGGACTGCTTCTTAATGCTGTCACAATTCTTCCATTCAAGGATTAAGAAGTGGATTAAAGCTGAAGTCCACAGACTGGTGAGGCAGAGGCTCGAAACAGTCTTTTTGAAAGTGTGACTGCACCGTGGTCCAAGAAGTTCAAATAAAAATCCCCACAACATCAACAGGCAAGATTGTGGGGGCAATTTTTTTAAAGTACCAGTAGATAATCTGCTCTTATTGTGTTCCAAAAACTAATAACATTTTAAGACCCAGATTTCTTCCCAGTTCACCTGTGTGTTCACTAAGATATTTCTTATAAATCTTTAATGAAAAACATGAAGAGTAGAGTACAGTCAAAGCTGAACTGAAAACTCTCAAATCCCCGTCAGGAGCAATCAATGACAAGGAGAAAAACAGCATTTCCTTTCATTTCCTAGTGCTCGGTAGGACACTTAAAGCCCACTGAGATAATGATGAGTTAGAGCAGTTGAATAAATGTGGTGCCGACTTGGCTTTTAGCCTCTGGTTCTGAGGGAAAGCAATAAAGGTGGCACGCAGCTGAGCCGACAGCTGACAGGAACAGTGTTAGACCAAGGTCAGGAGCAGCATACACTCACACTCTGTGGTGTGAACAGAACAAGAGACAGTCTCAGAGACTGGGAGAAAAGTGCGGTGACCCAAATACACAGGGGTGTTGAGGACATGATGAGTTACAGCATATGTCTAAGGTAGACTGACAAAATAATACAATAACCCTCTTCTCCACATGTCTAGTTCATTCACTATTTCCTGTTTCCAATAACACAGTCACTGAGTTGATTTTCCCAGACAACGTAACAGGTAATGATTTAGAAAATCAGAAAAAGTTTAATTGGAATATTTTTTCCCCAGGGTCATTTAGGTGAGTGTCTGTCCACTTGTCCTAAATATTCATGCACAGTTGCATTGTTTGATAGCCATAAGTTTAAAGAACAGCAAATGGTGAAAGAATAATGGGAGGGAAGAGGGAGAAAACAGCAGGAGAAAGAGGACAAAATAAAAGTCTGAGACAGCAGACGGAAAGCCGGAGGGGAGCTTCCTTCTTTTTAAAGTGAACCTTAACTCTCCTGGGAGTCCACATGCAACTGCAGACCTCGCACTGAGAAAGGTTTAAATATAATCTGCACATTAGTGCTCTGCAAAGTATACTACTTTTAACTCAGGAGCTAATTAAGCTCCTGGGCCTTTGAACTCCACATGTGACTGTTTTTGAGCTCTTATTCACTGTGCCGTTTACTATCTGAATAATCAAAACTAATTAAATCTACTCTGCCTTCCACTGCCATCCACTGTTCAAACAGCTGCATCATTCCTTCAGCAAGAGAGCATTTTTGGGAAATTGTGGATGGACGTCTTTTTGAAAGTCAAAACCTCAGCTAAGCACACAAAACACTGTTATAGGGCCGTGAAGGATATGTTACTGGTGTGACAGGCCCGAGAGGGTACAGAAAGGGAAGTCTGGCCCAGTGTAACCGAGAGGAGTATGATAGTGTGTCGACAATCACACATCCACGTTTCTGTAATTACATCGGTAGCAGACAAAGATTAATTAAGCTGAGAGAACTGAATTAATGAGGTTAGTTTTAAAATATAACACCTTTCCCATAGAGACTGGAGTCTGGGTGATTCTCACAAACAGACGACACAAATTGTGGAATTCATTTTTCACTTTGTAAAACTCCACGATCAAAGCCTGTTTTAACATTGATACTAATTTTGCCTTCAAGTGCAAGTGATAATCAAAATTTGGCAGAGTTGATGCCTTAACTTGCACAAGGTAAGATCAGCAACAATTTACAGTGCTCATTTTTATGTTGAAAGGCTGAGCTGCCTGGGGCTGAGATCACACAGCTAAGCGTCTTTCACTCTTATGGAAATGTGTCTAATCAAAGCTGCAACACTACTTTAAACCACCCCTGGATGCTTTGGGCTCACTTTTTATGCTTCAGACATTGAATGCACTAAACAGTTTTTGTTTCGAAGACCCACAAGTAGGCTGAGTCATAATGCCACTGAATCACAACTGAATTGACCACCAGACTTTATTTTCCTTCTGAACACATCAATGGTATCTTCCCGATCAGGGGCGCAACTACCCAGTGCTGGAGGGGTATGCAGCTTCAATTTTGGCGCCCCCCCCCCCCAAAAAAAAATATAAAAAAATGTTAGCTACGAAATGTTTGCTGTAGTTCATACCAGCCTGTATCATGCCTGTATCATGAGCCATGTGTATATTAACTACCTATACACCTAGCAACTGGATAGCTCCGGATAAGCAGTATTTTTACATTTTTTGTAAGGATTTTAATCTACCTTGGGACACTATGTATATTAGTTTTCCACGTTTTTGTAATTTATTGATCATGGCATGCTGTCTTATATTTTCCAGTTTTCAGCTCAGTAACCTCAGTTTTACATATAAGGCTAGCCTTAATTTAAACCACATTTGGCTGCTGCATTCCCAGTGTTAGCAAACGCTAACGCTAAGTCTGTTAACATGAATATTGCAAGCCTCCAAGCACAGACGTCTCACTTTAAGTCCTACCTGTTGCCTTTCACTATCCACTTGTTTATCAGCTGTCCCATAGACTGACACCATCTCCTGCCATCTCCTTTTCCTCTTTCTTTATTTTTTGTTTTATCCATCTTTTAAAGACAACTGTGTGCGTACTGTGACAACTAACACATAACGTTACCTGCTCGCTCAGCGCGCTCACGGCGCCCCCGCCGGCCACGCCCACTCGTGATATTATATTAATTCTATTTATGGAATCTAATGAGGGCGTCTACATTGAAGCCTGTTAGTCCTATAAAGCATTATAGTATTGACAGAAATACTAAAATGATTTAGAAACACAATACAGAGCTAAGCTACATGTGGAAATACAAAAAATGAAATAAATAAAAAGTATGTACCATCGCTTTAGACATACCCCTGAATGTCTGCGCCCCAGGACAAATAGTCAGTGGATGCTGGGTAATGTTACCCTGTTTTGCGCCACTGTTCCCGATCAAAATACAGGTATCTGCCACAGATCCTTAGCTCACTTTACACAGCGGACAAATCGTTTTTCTCGATTTTCATGGGCAAAGACGTTGTCGTCAAATAGTGTCCATAACTAAGTCAATTACATTCCAGATAACAGTCCTATTTTTATCATTATTTTGGCTGAATTGGGATTTTAATGTCTGCTAAACAAAAACTATTTATACAAAGTATTTTATACAAACTGGCACGTTTTAGCCTATTTTAATTTGGTAGTGGACTCAAGACAGAAGAAACCATTTAAAGTATATATAGTATTAGTGAGTCCTAATTGGTCTCAATCACATTGACACTGATCACTTCAGCTTTAAAACAAGCTGTGGAGCATGGTTGAGCAAAGACAGAGTACTTTGAGCAGACAGGTGTCACACCTGTCAGGACTTGGTCCAGGCCCAGGCAGAGATGAGGGATGTGGATGATTGCAGCACCAATACGTTTTGGACTGTCTTTTTACGATGCTCCAAACACAACTCCTAATCAGCCTCTGCACAATTTAATACATTTGATTTATTTTCTATTTTTATTTCTATTATTATTTATTACCACCTTTCATAGCGTGGGTGCCCTTAGGCAGTAGTGATTGCACCCATTAAATATCTATAGGACCCTTTACATTACACTCTACAGTAAGGACAGCTTATAAATAGAGCATTAAAATCTGACAGAAGGCTGGCAACAATACAGAGTGCGTCATGTGGCCTAAGTCCTGCAACATGACTGGAACATATCCAAGTATGACATATCCTTTAGACATACCCCTGAATGTCTAAAGGCCCCAGGACAAATAGTCAGTGGATAAGTGGGTAATGTTACCCTGTTTTGGCCAGATAACAAGTCCTCCTGTGAGCACCACAGATCCTTATTGTTCTCACTTTACACAGCGGACAAGGTTTTCTCACATGTAAAGCTTGTCGTCATATAGTGTCCATAATAGGCCTATTCTAATTAGAAACAGTCCTACTTTATCACATTACCTCATGACTAACACTGCGGAATTTATGTGTACCACACAACTAGTGCTGCTAACTGAGGATTAGGATCACAACTTGTCCACAGCTCCTTTGTCGTCACACACACTCGATAAATGAATCAGCCCACCATCAATCACTGCTTTCATGTGCTTTAAATGTGTTAAAGCCATACATCACGTGTTGCCCTAGAAACCAAACCCCTATACATAGGTTGGCATGCGCTACCGTCTAGACTGGTCTTTAGCTCGTGTGTAAATCAGTGGAATGATGTCAGCATGTGAAACAGGAGCTGAACCTGCTGTGACACAGTTTAAAAGGCAAGCTATAAATTGTGACACTAATTTAAAACTTCAAACTTCATGCATCTGATTTACCAAAAAACTAAACTCAATTTGTCTCCTATCCTATGCCACCAATCAACTTACTCATTACACATACAGATGAAAATTAAATGACAATCAGTGTTTGACAAGTAACTAGACAGAGACACACAGATTTAAAGCATATTCAGTTTAATCAATTTGGCTGACATTAATTCACATCATAGAAAAACATTTAGATATCCTGAGCAGACATATTTTACCACC
Source organism: Perccottus glenii (assembly GCA_024416835.2). NCBI lineage: Eukaryota > Metazoa > Chordata > Actinopteri > Gobiiformes > Odontobutidae > Perccottus > Perccottus glenii. Next base: position 23,758,956 of record CM044547.2, on the reverse strand, counting down.
ATTGATATTTTACCAAGATCAGAGGCCAACTCAAAGGGAGAAACTGATTATTGCAACAATTGATTCTATCTTTAAAGCACCGTTTAACAAGAAATTGGCAATAGTGCTGTGTAAAAGTGCATTCTTATGTTCGACTTATCTTTAGGTGTCATTGAAGATTAATAACATTATTGCACTGTCATGAAAAAGCTGGCACTTGTTCTCAAAGTAAGGATGCATTTCTTTGTTTAGCTACAAAAGGGAACAAGCTCAGTGTATGACAAAGTGCAGAAATACAAATTTATAAAAAAGAAGTGTTGATTTAAAAACTCCATTTTGTAGAAAACATTCATTTTCAAAAGAGTGAAAATCCCCACACATTATCCATTATTACAATATTCAATAGTACAGTACCACAAACGGCTCATCAAAAGTGCACATGAATAACTAAGCATGCTGGTGAACGGAAAAGGCAAAACCCCTCGTACATTAACCACAACCCACAAATACCTGCATAAACTAAGGCAGAACTTACGTTTTCATTGATAATTAACATATTTTCAGTGACCACAACAATAAAGATTTTAGTCTGATCCACTTTAAAGGCTCAGTAGATGCACATAATAACATATATTAATGACAGTGATGGGGAAATTCTCCCACCCTTAATGCAATATGGATTACATTTATCTTTCACATTTGAATTGATTGAAGACTACACATATCAAAGCTTGCTTATAAAACTTTTCCATGCGGTGTTCTGATTTAAAGAAAGAGCAGACTCTTCTCATGTTTGTGGGAAAAGCAGAAAAAAAGCAATCAACCATAGTCATAACTTTACATATTAAGATACTTAGTGCTCTGGCTCTCACAGTTAAGTAAACATTTAAACACCTAAAAGATAAACGTTTATTTTTTTTATTTGAAACATTTATAGCCCTTTAGGATTGATAGAACTGTGAGTGTGCCAGTGTATGCCTGTGCTGGTGTTGACACATTGCCAGACCTGATCTTACACAACTTTCTGAAGGATATACAGAATGCCAATGTTGTCGATGGTGACAAAGGTGGAGAAGTCCGGTGATACATGGATCTTCTTCAGTGCTAACCCTTTTGGACAGAAGGTTTGCAGGGCCTCGCCACTCCCCACATCCCACCACTGAAAAAACAAAGAGACAAAGATCAGCCTTTTATTGCACAACATTTTTATTTGCACATTGTTTATGGGCAAGGTAAGTGAGTTTTAAATTGCTCACAATAAATACAGGGCAAAGTATTAACTGCAACACAATGCTGGTTTCATCCCGTCTGAATAATATCTATGCAACAGGTAAAATCATCAAATAAAGCAGTATGCGCTTGGCTTTCTCAGAATTAGCCCTTGACAAACAGAGAGGCAGAGATTTATAAGAAGCTTGAAAACCTATTATAAATTTAATAGAGTAGTATAACCACACTAACACAATCAAATCTTGTCTTATAAACTCTCCCGCTCAAAACTGGCCAACACCCACAGGCTCACTCATTCACGCAAGGCAATTTTATTTATTTAGCACAATTCATACACTTGGTAACTCAAAGTGCTTTACAGAAATAAAAGACAATTTACAAGAAACATAAGAAAAATTTAAATATTTTAAAAGAAGAGTGCAGATAAAAAACACTAAGTTGTAATGTAGGCGGAGCTAAAAAGGAATGTTTTTAACCTGCCCTTGAACCTTCCTTTTTAGTTGTTTTATTTAATTTGGGAGGTTGTTCCAGATTTTTGCTGCATGAAACTTAAACGCTGCTTTAACATGTTTGGTTCTAACTCTGGGCATGAGCAGAAGGTCTGTCCCAGATGTTTTCAGAGTCCGGATTGACAGGATTTCATGGTCCACTGTATCAAACGCAGCACTTAAGTCCAACAGAACTAAGATAAAGACTATGCCCGCGTCAGTGTTCAGACGGTTGTCATTTGTGACTTTGATAAGTGCAGTCTTGGTCTGTGATGGGGCCTGAATCCTGACAAAGCATCAAAGCAGTTGCTAAACAAATAGAAAGTCATTAAGTTGCTGATACACAACTTTTTCAATGACTTTCCCTAAAAATGGCCAATAGTTGTTGACATTTAGTCATTTAGCAGACGCTTTTATCCAAAGCGACTTACATTAAGCTTCTAATCACCAGTGTTAAAGCTGGAACACCCCTGGAGGCAAGGTGGGTTAAGTGTCTTGCCCAGTATCGACTGTGGGGAGAGCGGGAATTGAACCGCCTACCTTCCGGTTGAAGGACAACCGCTCTACCACTGAGCCACTGCTTCATCAAGACTACTCTTCTTTAGAGAGGCTTAATGACAGCAGTTTTCAAGGCCCTTGGAAATGTTCAAGACTGTAAGGAATTATTGACTATATCAGTGAGTTGTGGTAACAAACTGCTTAGTACTGATTTTAGAAATCTAGTGGGTAAAACATTGAGGCAGCAGGTGGATGAACTCAGGCTGGAGACAGTTTTTTCAATTGTTCTGTCATTAATTTGTGAAAAATGTGTTAAACCAACCAAGTGTCTCCTGGGTGGCAGCATTGTTGTTGTATGCCCTTTGGACTTTATAAAATGTTTAATGCCTTGAACCTTGTTGTTGAAACTCATTGCATTTAGTAGTGGAAACTAATTCTGGAGGAAATGGAGCTGGAGGGTTTGTTAATCTGTTCACTGTAGCAAACAGGACACGCGAGTTGTTACTGCTCTTGATGATCGCTAAAAAAAAAAAAAAAAAAAAAAAAAAAAAGTTTGCAAAGTTTGATTGAAAATATGTAAATTCTCTTTGTATTCCTCATAATGAATTAAGAGTTTCAATTTAAGCCATTTTCTTTCAGCTTTTCGGCATTCCCTTTTCTGTGCCCTGACAGAGTGAGCATTGCTCCATGAAGCCTTCTGCCTCGTCCTGATCACTTTAACCTTAACAGGAGCAATGGTGTCCATAACATTTAAAACACCTGAAGTATAACAATTCAACAAATCATCAACTTGACCTGATGAGGCATTTTCAAACCTGACTGTCTCCATAAACTGTGTCTCTTCTGAACAACTATAGGTCACGCAGCAACTTTTGGAATAATGGACAGATGGAAAAAGACACATGAATGATCAGATAGAGCAACATCAATCACAGTGACATCTGAAATATGAACACCTTTAGTAATGACCAGGTCCAGAGTGTGACCTCTGTTATGGGTCGGCTCATTAACATGCGGACAAAGACCAAAAGTATCAAGAATAGTAGAAAATTCTCTGGCATTTCTGTCACAAACATTATCCACATGCACATTAAAATCACCAGATATGACTATTTGTTCAAATTCTGTGCAGATAACTGAAAGCATTTCAGTAAACTCATCAATAAAATCATGACACTGTTGGGGTGGTTTGTAAAGAACTACATATAATACAGATGGAGAAAACCTCAACTCCATTTTGAATGACACATACTCAAAATGATGAAAACTCTAAGTGCTAGCTTCTGGATAAGAATATTATCCCTAAGAAAAGCACATATACCCCCACCATTTTTGTGTTTTCACGTATTTTGGATACAAATGTGAAATTACATGGAGACACACACACACACACACACACACACACACACACACAGCGATTCTATTTAATCTCGGTTTATAGTTGGCATTTTGTATTGAAGTTCTGTCTCACTGGGATGAATCATCAAAGGCACCGTCAATCATTTATAGCCTGCCATGGCGTCTGTTGTGTGAGCGGCTCACAAACATTTGGCAATAACACCATTGATAGCTATATGACAATAAAATGTGTGCCTCTTGTGTCTCAATAAAAGGTGACATGACCAACCCTAGTGTATTTCTAGCATAGTCCGACCTGTGTTTTTGATGCACAACACTAGAGAAATACAGGCAATACAGGCCTATACAAACAGAACCAATAAGCCAGGTTTAAGAAATATTAAATATCCTGCCTATGATTTAAAAAGTGTACTATTAAAGTGTGTATTATTCCTTAATATTTTAGAAACTATATGTAACAAAAAGACAGCACCAAACCTAAATAATGATGAGTTTTTTATTTTGGCATTTTTTGTCCCTCAATTTCTTTTGATATTACCTTTATTTTTCCCCTCCTTACAATGTCAGGAGGTGGAATAGTTCTTTTTTTAATGCACATTAGGTGAAAGGGGATAAACTTGTGTCCTGCTGTAATTGCAAAGTGTTTTATATATACAGTTGTGCTCATAGGTTTACATACAGAATTCGTAATTTTTTTGGGCAATTTTTAAGAGAATAAGAATGATAACACAATTGAACTGTATAAAACAGGAAAGAAATATCCAAGGAACTGAGAATGTCAATCAGCAGTGTTCAAACTCTAATTAAGAAGTGGAAAATGAGGGATTCTGTTGAAACCAATCCAAAGTCAGGTAGGCCAACAAAAATTTCTGCCACAACTGCCAGGAAAATTGTTGGGGATGCAAAGAAAACCCCACAAATAACTTCAGCTGAAATACAGGACCCTCTGAAAAAAAGTGGTGATGCTGTTTCAAATGCACAAAATAGGCTGCATGGTCGAGAAAGCCATTACTAAACAAAGGCCACAAAGCCTCCCGCTTACACTACACCAAACAGCACCGAGACACTAACCTCAAAATTTCTGGAACAAAGTCATTTGGAGCAATGAAAACAAAATTGAACCTTTTGGCCACAACCATAAACGTTACATAAACGTTGGAGAGTCAACAAGGTTTATGATGAAAGGTAAACCATTCCTGCTGTGAAACATGGAGGTGGATCGCTCTCAAATGTGCAGTTCATGCAAGACAGCCCAAGAATTTACAGGAACTGGAGGCTTTTTAACAAAAAGAATGGACAGCTTTACCATCTGAGAAAATAAAGAGCCTCATCTACTACCACAAAAGACTTCAAGCTGTCATTGATGTTAAAAGGTGGCAATACACGGTATTAAGAACAAGGGTATGTACACTTTTGATCAGGGTCATTTGGGTAGTTTCTGTTGTCATTATGATTTAAAACACAGTTGTATAAGTGGCTTTTCCCAACCACTAACTATGAGTGAAAGAACGTTTGTGTTATTCATATTATCTAAGAAATGCCCTCTCAATAAATATTATATAATTTTCTCATTGTACTGCAGAGCTGCAAATGCAACACATCTACCTTCATTGTAAGTTCTATACTGAGGATTGTTACTTAGGAAAGAAATTGAAGCAGAGACGGATCTCATGTGATGGCTTATTACAAAATGTCTCACAGTCACACAAAAAAAGCTGCACGTCAGCTGCTAACAGTGTTTGCTACTGTTTTCCTGACAAAAAGAAACTTAGAGATAAAAGAAGGTTTAAAGGATAATCACACGTGGCATCAAAGGTGCCAAAGGCTCTCTTTGTTGAACAGGAATTATGTTGTTCACTAATGGATAGAAAGGCTGTGGAGTAAAGATAAAGGCCGGATCGATCCACATGAAGCAAAGCTGAGCAGTGACCCACTGATGTAAAGAGGAGGAAATGAGACATACTGTTAAAGTCTGGTTGTATTTGATTGGACGTAAAGATGGCTGCCAGCCATCAAAAGCACAGACGGACATAATACTGGGATTGGTGCAGAAATTAACAATGAGACAGCAGCAGGGAGAGATCGAGAAAAGCCTACAAAAAACACAACTCAATCCCACAATAAACAAGGCCAAAAGACGAATGATGAAATGCTGTGATGAAAGGGAATAAGAGAGTGAAAAATTGTGTACAACTCCAGCTGGTAATAAAGACAAGAGGGAGATGGTGGCGCAGAACAAATGTTCAAGAGAACTGTGCGCAAAGTGTAAAAATAATGTCCTTTTACTACAGCGAACAGTGTCTAGACTACTCAGCATGCATATTTATGCATTTGCCTAAGACAGAGACAAAGGTAAGAATAAAAGAAGTAGAAAACAATGACACAGTAAGGTTGTCTAAAAGGATAAAGGCACAGGACTTAAAGGCTGCGTTAAACAACAAAGCGTGTGCAGATTAAAGATGCTATAAACAGAAAAACACATTTATCATAACAATAGTGACAAACAGGACAAAGCTTATTCCATATGGTTTTGTTGGATCTTATGGGAATAACAGCAGCGTCACACCCTCTGAGCAGATGGCTGATGTGCTGATACCAACAACCTAAATGTTTTAAAAGCAATACTTTATAAAAGTTTGAAGAATTGCGTGTTGAGTGGACAGTACCCCTGGGTGTGTTTACTGTAGACATCAGGAGGTATGTGTTTGAAAGCTCTGGGACACAATGCTGTCTCCTTGTTCTGCGCCGAGAAGTCAGAAATTAACCTCAAAGACAGTTGGAAAATTGGTTTTCTACAATGTTCAGCTGCACATTATATGAATACTAATGCACTAAAGACAGAGGTGTAAATGCTTTTACCCAGAAAACAGTGGTATTAGCATAAATTAGCGTGACACACACTCTTATGCAGAGACTGTAGATTCCAATCTAAAATTCATATAGCTTATACATATAAAAGGATTGTACTCCTTAAAACAACCATTGTATGTTACACATTTACTACTACAATAATAAGATTTGCATTAAAAAGACAGAATCTCTTAATTCCTGTCCAGCTTTCACACGACTGACAAGCTGATGGAATATAAATCTGCTTTGGTGATATAAAAAATAAAAAATAAAGCCTTATCTGTAATGACACACTGCTCTGCATGTTCACATAAGCTCACTTTCAGTGTCACACTCATGTTCACAGGGGTCACCAACGAACAGGAGGAAGTCAAGACACAGTGAAGCGGTTAACAACCCCGATTTATTTTACACAGAAACAGAAACACTGCATCTTCTCAGACAAGACCTCACAGTTAGCCCCAGATAAATAGGTCTGCTAATTCAGACTGCCTCTGGGAATGCTAACAGCGCTTATGTAACAGCTGCTGGTAAGAGCCAGGCCAGCGCTTAGGTGTGAGACAGACTGTAGTTGCGTCTATCGAAGGAGGAGAGAAGTAATTCATCTTTCTCCCACATAAATAGCTTGGATGGGGAGTCAGTGGGGAATAGGTATAGGAAAATAGCCTCTACACAAAACCAGAGAAGAAGAGGATAAAGAATAAAAGAGGGCAGTGATACCAGCTGGAGTAGACTCAGGAGATTTTAAAGCCAATTTTATTTCAAACAGGAGTTTCGTGTGTGGCCAGACCAGGATCCTGTAAAGGCGGAGAACCATTGTGATACCCAGCTAAAACATTCACACAAGCTTTGGTCCCCTGAAATATTAATACTAAGACAATTCACTCTCTCTCTTAACTCATGCCTTCTTCACACAGTCCCTAATTATTTTTGATTATTTCTGCCTTCAACTGTGGCTGGTTAAAGCAACATTAGATTCTGATGGTTATCAACTTTTCTATTATTGCCTTCTCTGTCAGTCCTGATACTAAAACAAGATCAAAGCATTATGATGAAATAAGCATTATTATAATGAAAAATACAAACAATTGGAAGTAAGAACACTTTGAAGGATTTTGGGTTCATTAATGAAAAGTCTTAAAACCATAGTGCACTTACAAAATGGTTGAACTTGGCTTAAACAGTCAGTAGAAATCTGTCTACAAAAGTCAATAAAAAAAAAAAAAAAAAAAGGTATTATGTTTATAATAATGATCATCTCCAATTTATCCTCCATCACCAGTCATCTCCAGAGAGCCTGGTTTAGTCACATGTGATTAGCGCTCACAAAAGGCCCATCGTCTCGAGCCAGAGACAATTAACCCTGGCTTAATGAGTGGCACAGAGGAAACAAGTGCCTCCCAGAATCAGATAAATATTTCACCAGCTTTTGTTTATACCCTGAGTCTGAGAACAACAGTACAGAAATGAGGCCACACTCACTCCAAATTTAACTCCTACCAAGTTCTTGTTCAAGAATACAAATTTTAAACCAGAGTTAAGAACAAAAAACATATTTACTATATCTGTTGTGTAGCCACGGAAGGAACAGTGCCAGGTTGTTAAGTGGATGACAGAATTAGAAAGATTAAAACTGACTAAAAAGATGCACTTTAAGAGTGGTTTTGCATCTAGTGAAGATATTTTTAGAGGCAGAACTGCTTCTTGAGTGGAGCAGCACTGCGGGGTGCTTACTTCTGAACCAACATGATGAGGCACAGAATCAAAACACTGTCTCAACCAACCAACTCCTTTTTATGGTTTATATCTTTTTAGAAGATACAAACCATCAGACATCCATCAACTAACCTCAGGATTGGACCCAGATTAAAGTGCAGTCCAAGGGGGATAGCATCTTAACATTGTCGGAATACATACAGTATACAATTTCTGATAGACCCAGGAAAAATGTATGAAGTGCTAATTCTGAGAAAACTCTATTCCTATTGTTGTTGCAAATGACTAGTTCAGGGAGTTTTACTTCAAAGCAGAACAATGTTTGAACAACAGAAAAAAATACCAGAAAGAATAATAAGTACGTAGCTGCTCTGAGAATAGTTACAGCAATCATAACATGTCAAAATACTGTATGGTTTGTAACAAAGTGGTTCTGAAATATAATTTTATTCAGAACTGTCAGAACTATTCAGTCACAGACATGTCACAACTATTGGTTAGTCTGCACAAAGAGCATTTAGACCCCAGGGAACAGAAGATGGCCAGTGATCATAGTCACAAGTCAGCCATATTGTTTTATTGGGACACTGCCAGAAAGGTGACTTGTGCTGACATTCAATCAAAAAAAAAAAAAAAAATGAAGGTCCTACACAAAAGGTACTGATATGTTTTCTATTGAATTTTTGGGAATATAAATCCTCAGATGCCCTTGCATTCATAACAATGTCTTATTCATGACTTAATAAGCAACAAAATAACTGTGGCCATCTTGTGAAGAAGCAGTTGAAGGCAATATAGCCCAGACTGCCAAAAGAAAACCTTGAACTGACTGAAGTTTAGCCTTAAGATAAAGTACTCAAGTCTCCTCTGCCAGGGAGGGAAAATGAACACGCATTTACTTCAATCTTATTACACCAGTCCTGACTGCTTTATATCATTCATTCCCAAGTGAGGAGACTGCATCTATTTCATATTGTCCTTTTCTCTCAGTCCCAGAGATGGGCTTTGTTTCTTAATCTTCTACAGTATGTCCATAAAGTGTCTCTAGGGAAGGTTAATGTAACCTTCACTTTCTCAAATCACCACATCTTCGAGGCCTCTGAAGTTCTGCTTAAAGAAATGACTGGCTGTAAAATGGCCAAAGCCTGTTTAAGATGCTCCAAGCACTCATGGCTAATGAGTGGGTGATGGGGTGCATTATAACACATTTTGGAGAGCTTTCAGTCCTAACAAAAGTGTGAATATAAGGACACCAATGTGGACAGAAAAGAAAATGACAAGAGTGAGAGGAAAACAAATGAAAGTGTGAAAGGGAGCGAAAGCTGTGGAAAGGAACACAGGAGGAGCAGGCCTGGTGGGAGCGCAATACAAAAAGGTAAGATAAGGTGAAATTGTGTTTCTCTCTTTGCCGTCCATCAAGGGTTCGGCTGATAAGTGATGTGTGACATGAATGGTGGCAGGGGACAACTGACATTCGTAACACCTCCATCCATCTAAAAATCACTCTCTGGGAGTGTGTGCATGTTACAAATACAAGTGTGTGCATGCGTGTGTGCAAGCGTGCGTGTGTATACAAGGCAATGCAAATAGGAAAGAGCCTTTCTTAGTTAGTTTATGGATCCTTGGTGTAAGCAGTAGCGGTAAGCTTCTAGAGTCTATGCGTGATCTCCTCTGTGGGGAAGAGAATCAGCTTTTCCTAGTTACAGACTCCAACCCATTTCACAGCTTGTGTTGAGAGACTTTCTTCAGTTAAGTGTCAAGCTTCCCCAAGGGTCACATGACAACAAAAACAAAAATGTGAAAATTATTCAGCACATTTTTTCACAACACTGGAGCACATTTGTATTGCCAGACAACTCTTGGGAGGGGCATCCCTGAAGTTACAGATAAAGATTAAAATGAGGGTAGCAATGGGGGCTAGAAATCTAGGTACCAGTTTAATCAACCCATTTCTTCAACATCAAGAATGAACTAGAATCTTTGAAGCCATTACAGGTGGTTGCAGATTATGAAATTTGCATTTACTGCAACCACCTCATTACCTTTTGATAACAGCACAATTGTCCCAGAATTCAGACATGTTTTAAAGTTTGAACGGTAAAAATTGTTTAAGTGACTGAAGAGCTGAAATGTGCCAAAAAACTAAGGAAAAAGCGGATTAAAAATATAAAATTAAAAATAATTGATATTAAAAATTATCGTTCTTAAATAAGAACAGGTGTGCTGAATCCACCTAACTATGAAACGGGATTGATTTGATTAAGTATGAATTAATGCATGGGCAATCTCTAATGTGATATATAATAATGATAATATGATCTAAAACAAAATGTCCAGTAACAAAAAAAAAAAAAATTATATTCCATTGCTACATCTTAGGTTCAGATTTACACTTGACAAAAACCACACTATGTAACTTTTTACCTCAAAAAAACTGAATGTTATTAAAAATTATTGCTTCAAGTTTATTTTGAAAGTTTCTTTGACATGAAAGAATTAAACAAAACTCTTTCTCCAACGGCACCTGATTTGACACATTGACCATTATTTATCTTTGAGTGTCAGGGCCTGCCACCATCATATGAGAGCATATATCTTACCTGAACTGCCACATCAACACAAACCTACATTACTACTTTAGATTTTCAGATTTGTAAATGAGACATGACAGTTCCAAGTGAGTTTGCAGCAGCATTTTCTCCTTTAGTTTATTAGTTTACAAAAATAACCATTTTCTTTTTTTTCCTCAAATTTTCCATGGATTATTTTAACTGTTATAATCCATGGCAAACTGTTCAGCATCAGTAAATCCATCCAAATGAACTGGAAGGATTAACAGAACAGAAATCTTTCATTGTGTGCTGATGAGATGAGATGGCAAGACAATCTGGCTTCTAACAGCTGGATCGGTAAAAAAAATAAAGATATTGATTTGGGGCTAAATAGGCACTGGCTAGGCTTTAGGTTGGTTTAGTTAAGCCACTTGGGATTCAAAGAAAACAGTAAAGTTGCTGCATTACAATTTTATTATGTGATATGTCTGCAAGTGTCTTGTCAGCATGGGTCTTTTCACACCTGACACCTCCCCTCTTGGATCATGCCACTGTGAGTTAGTATCATTCAGTTGTTGTGTGGATGTGTGTGTAAGACAGATACAGCATTTTATGTCAGGACGGAAATACTACTAATTAAATGTTGGAAGTAAAATCATCTTTGGGTTTAGAGACATAAGATCACATAAAACGTTACAACTAAAGTTTAACAGCTAATTGAACAGATATATGCATACGGAAAGGGCAGAAATGTGTGAAAAGAAGGGTTGGATAAGTAAGGTGAGTTTCTTTAAACTGCACTTTTGAGTTAAACGACCCTCTTAAACTGTGGTCATCAAACTGTACTAAAGGAAAGACTTCACAGATTTTTTGGGCACATACTTTTTTAGTTGTTGATGTTATTTGCCGGCTTGGAACACATTGTGTATAGATGACTTTAATTGGATGACAAGTGTGCAATAATGTAAAAGTTTCATTAAACACTGCACAGGTACAGTACTTATCCCAACATGAGACTGGACGCGTGCTGCTTTTAATTACACTCCCACCATTCACCTCTGCATACAAAGGGGAAAGATAATAATAAAAACTGTGGACTAGAGGGGCAGAGACAAACAATAAATAGGAGCTTAAGTATAAGCATTGAAACAAATATGTTTGCACTGGGAGCTGAACACACAAAAGATAAAAGGCAGACCATATGAAGCCATTGTACTGCATGACTAATGCTGCATTATACCAATCCACTTGTGACTGAGAACGTCACCCGCTGTCACTGCTGCTGCTCTCAATAACAACATCATCCTGAGAGCAACAGCAGTGTCAGAGGACTGATCAGAAGGCCTGTGTGGCTTTGCCTCAATTAATTTGTCTTTCTTGGAATACACATCTTCAACCATACAACAAGGCTTTGTATTCAAGTTGTAATTGATAATAATGGAATAAATTTTCTTTTCATCCCAGCAACTAACAGAAATACGCTCTTAAAACCCTCCTCTGATTGGAACAGTTTTAATGAGTCCAAACTTTAGCTGAATTAGTTAAATAATTAAGTAAATAATTATAGTAGTAATTACTCAATGCTTAACACAGTTGTGTTTATCTTAATGCATAATCTAATCATGTTGGTATTTACAAAATGAAATGGATTTGACAGCAGCCACACAACACTAGTGTTTAGCAATTAATTGCAACTTAGAGAAAGAATTAAGACTAGCAATATCAAATGATGATAATTAAAAACACACACACACACACACACACACACACACACTGGTGTTTATGTTCTCTTCAGGATTAATAAATTACTTTGTATATTTATGTGTACAGTGGTGGTGGGGTTAGGGTTTTTTGTTAAGGTTGGCTCATTTGGCTTTTTACACTTAATTACAAGGTTTCCGTTGTTTTTGTTGAATTGGCTATTAAAATACCCATAAAACAAATGAAATTTCTACAAAGTCATCATTATGCTCTATAAAAAAAGATAGAATAGACCCGTCATAAGGAGATTTACAGGCTTGTTCAAAATAATAGCAGTACAATGTGACTAACCAGAATAATCCAGGTTTTTAGTATATTTTTATTGCTAAGTGGCAAACAAGTTACCAGTAGGTGCAGTAGATTCTCAGAAAACAAACAAGACCCAACGTTCATAATGTGCACGCTCTTAAGGCTGTGCACTTGGGCGATTACTTGAAAGGGGTGTGTTAAAAAAATAAATAAAAATAGTGTCACTAAGGTCATCAATTTTGTGAAAAAACAGGTATCATTCAGGTGGCACCTATTTAAAGGATGAAGCCACCAGCACTTGTTGAACATGCATTTGAAAGTCTGAGAAAAATGGGTCGTTTAAGACATTGTTCAGAAGAACAGCATACTTTGAAAACCTATAAAGGAGGTGCAGAAAATTATAGGCTGTTCAGCTAAAATGATCTCCAATGCCTTAAAATGGAAAGCAAAACCAGAGAGACGTGGAAGAAAACGGAAGACAACCATCAAAATGGATCGAAGAATAACCAGAATGATCAGCTCCAGGATGATCAAAGACAGTCTGGAGTTACCTGTAAGTACTGTGACAGTTAGAAGACGTCTGTGTGAAGCTAATCTATTTTCAAGAATCCCCCGCAAAGTCAGCCAAAAAGGCATGTGCAGAAGAGGTTACAACTGGCCTAAAGAGAAATGGAGGCACATTTTGTGGACTGATGAGAGTGAAATTGTTCTTTTTGGGTCCAAGGGTCACAGACAGTTTGTGAGACGACCCCCAAACTCTGAATTCAAGCCACAGTACACAGTGAAGACAGTGAAGACAGTGAAGCAAGCATTATGATATGGGCATGTTTCTCCTACTATGGTGTTGGGCCTATTTATCACATACCAGGGATCATGGATAGGTTTGCATTTGTCAAAATACTTGAAGAGGTCATGTTGCCTTATGCTCTTGAAATGTTTGTTTCAACAAGACAATGACCCCAAACACATGAGTAAACAAGCAAAGTCTTGGTTCCAAACCAACAAAGTTAATTAATAAACCAAGAAATGTAAATGAATTGTGGAATGTTATTAAAGGATCATGGAGTGGAATAACAGCTGAGATGTGCCACAAGTTGGTGCCACACAGATGTGAAGCAGTTTTAAAAACCTGTGGTAAAACAACTAAATATTAGTTTAGTGATTCACAGGATTGCTAAATCAAAATAGTTTTGAGTTTGTACAGTCAACGGCAGACACTGCTCTTTTTTTGAACACACCACTTTCAACTAATTGCCCACGTGCACAGCCTTAAGAGTGTGCATATCATGAATGCTGGGTCTTATTTGTTTTCTGAGTATCTACTGCACCTACTGGTAACTTGTTTGCCACTTAGCAATAAAAAATATACTAAAAACCTGGATTATTCTGGTTAGTCACATTGTACTGCTATTATTTTGTATACTGTATAGAATACTGTAGATCATGTTGCTTTACAGAAGAAGCCATGGAATAACATTAGTGTTGAAGTTCTCAGGTGAGATGTGCTGCTGTAACTGCTGCAAAAGGTTGACATACCAAATATTAAAGTTAAAAGTGGATAAAAACTGGACTCACTTAATCTGATATTTGTTGTGCTCAGAGCATGCTTCATGAACATTATGAAATCAAATCATGTTTTGAGGGCAAAAAACATTTGTAGATCTGTCAGCTGTTCTAATAATTTTGGACACTGTATGTACATGGCATGTATAATAAACAAAAAACTAAAATAAAAACAAAATAATGCAAACTTGTTATATCGAACAATCTTCCATGATCCAACTGTACATTTTACAAAATCCCATTGATCCTTCACCAGCTGTGTCCTCATATAAAAGATCAAGTCTTTTTTTGAGACTGAATGTAATCACAATCAAGCTGTTGTTGTTTTTTGAAGATATGAGTAAATCATCATCTACAGTACATTGCTATAATGTTTCCTTTATACTGTAAATTGTATATTGAATTGCCATTTCTTCACTTTCAAACACAACAGCCAAGGTGTAAAAGAACTTTCTGAAACATTTAATTAACAAGTGTGTTTGAAGAGCTTAAGGCATAATTGCCAAGTTTTATTTCAGCACATTTGTAGATTGCCAGCACTGATACGGGTCTGTGCCATAATCATTACAAAGAGACAGATAATAAAGCCTTTAGAGTCAGGAAGATGATAGTAATCTAACCATCATGAAAGGAATACACATTGTCACAGAAATTACTTTGACAGAAAGGATGGCCTCTCGTAGCTGACCAGCCGACACAATGGACAATTAATCAATCAAAGCTCAAGATGCAGAAGGTTCAACTTTCAGGCAGGCATAATAATTCATCACTGCTCCCCACATCCTCAGACGTATCCATCATGTCAACACGACTTGCTCAGGGAAAGGACAGTAAAGGAGAGACAAGAGGGTGCTCTGTGAAATAGAGTAATGGAGTGATCTGCACAAACCTAAAATAATTAGGACTGTCATAATGATGTAACAGAAGGGACAGCTGATTAACACATTATCAAGACTGTTAGTCCAGCAGTGCTTTACGTAAAACAAAGACCTGCATATGCCACTTTTTTTTTTCTCTATTGAGAAAATAGCTGCTTAAAAAACAAAAGAAAAAAGATGATTTGTGGTAAATACAGGTTTATCCCAGAAAATCTATCCAATTTCTATTGATAGAAAAAACATTATCTGTACATACAACCACTGCACAGTACTGTCCATGTCAACAACAAAATTACAAAGAAATGTGTTTTTGACATTTATGTATACTTTCTAGTCTTTATTGCAGGTAACTTTAACTACCTGCGCTACGGTTTCTGTTTTCAAGAGCATCAGTGTCGACCAACAGAGGCATGTGTAAATAAAAGGAGTGCACGCACACAAACACACAACACAAGAGTAATCTGAGATATAAATGTTCATCGATCAGTGGAGGCCTACTGCTCTCCCAAGTGGATTACATCATTGCCCGGAAAGGAGCCAATCTGAGTTTTGTTCAAACTGCCCTCTCTGTGACCCCATCAACAGAGGGAATAAAAGCAATACAATAAAGAGTTGCATTGTCTTTGTAGCACATACACACATGACTCTGGACACATATAACATATGAGGGAAGCACTGATATAATCGCGCTGTGCATCGAGTACATATTAAAACTGAGTGTGTGGTGGTGTGTGGTGGTGCAATACTGCAATGCAATACTGCAATTTACTGCATCAAATATATATCTTAAATATACATAAGATTGTCTGTGAGCTGGCAGTTTCAAACCTTCACACTAAGACACAAGTCCCCACGCCCCCCAATGAAATGATGACTGCAGTAAGCATATTTGATATAGAACAGAGATCACTACAGTCATACCTTGATGTAGCCACCAGTTGAGACCAGAAGAGAGTTGTCTGGTGAAAAGTGCAGGTCTGTCACCCAGCCTCCATGAAGTGAGTCCATACCATCTTTACCATCTCGTGAGCAAATCTTCTGCAGGGTGCCATCTTTCACATTCCAGAGCTGTGACAGATAAATAGACAGACATCACTTTGTTATGCAACAGACCTGCCACAATGGCTTCCTCAGTTTTGGTCTTGCAACCTTTTGAAATTGTTACTAATCATTGTCCACTCTATATGTAGCCATTTTGCATTTTCAAGTTTTCATGTTAACTCAGAGTACATGGTAATATGTAGAAGATTTTAAAATGTTTATTAGAATAATGTGGTCATGGCATCACAGTATTTCACATCACTGCAGCAGTTATGCAACTGTTCACATGCCAGATTTATTCAACAATGACACATGTATGGCTATATTTGGCATACTTATCCCTAAATGACTCATATTTGTTTCCATAGAAACGAAGGTGAGATTTCATTGTGGTTTATGTAATTGCATTTGATAGATTCAGCCTTTTCTGGATAATGGTGGAGTTCAGCTCAGAGGCTACCAGGGGGCATTAACTCTTTACTGACATATGCTGCAGCCTGTACAGGGCCAAGCAATTTTACCCGCATCTTACTGTCTGTCTTTCACACAGTTTAACTTTACATAGATTATATTTGTGAGTGGTGTATGGGAGTGGCAGTCCAAAGCCTAAGGGATGCAATTTGGAACATAATTCCTCCCTTTCATCTCCTCCTGTCAGACATCCCCACCTCTTTCCACTGCCTTCATTCAAACTTAAACCTGCACTACTTGAGCTCATTCACCTCATCACTCTCTGCTACCTCTTCTCTAATCCCTCTCCAGCAATTATGGTGTTTTATCCAAACAAGTGATGAGATCTAATAATGGGACAATATCTAGAATAAATGCCTTTTTGGACTGATGCAGTTTACATTTATGGTTCTTGACATTACATTTATCAACACATAAAACTATGTGATGGACAAACCAGGCCTTACATGTTTTACCGTAATACTTATCATTGCCAACAAAATACACTGCAACTTTCATACAAAAATTCATAGTAAGACAGATACTGAATACACACCCTTATCTCGCCATTGTCATCTCCTGTAGCAAGGCGTAGACCGTCCGAGGAGAATTTGCAGCTTCTGACACACTCTGAGTGACCACTCAGTGTGTAGACACATTGCCAGGTCTCGCAGCGCCACAACTGTAGGGGTTCAGAGATGACCTTGATTTGTCAGTTTACACAAAACTGGACACAGATTAATCTGTTTGATTGAAAAATGTTTCTGGAGTTGTAGGCAATGGTAACTTACATATTATATATTGTAGATAAAATGTAATTTTCAACAGAAAGTAGTTGAGTTGGGTGGTGAGAAGGACAATTATAAAGCCCCATGCCAAGCCACTGTTTTTACTGAAGTGACACTTGTTTGTGCTATCACAATTATCTATTTCCCATTCTTACTTTTATCTAATGTCTAATACTAAGTAATCCTTTCCTTTATTTCACTTGCCATTTCTATCACTTTTTTCACTCACTTCATTTGTCAGCTGGGTTTTATCTAAAAGGTCCAATGTTTTATGTTGTGATAAACAAAAAGGCTCACAGTAAAGATTTAAGTTTTAGACAGACATGACCGTCTGTGTGTGTACAAAGAGGTACCATGGTCTTAGTCTAGATAACAATCACCAAAGCAAATGCCCCAAGTATAATTTTAGCCAAATCTCTCAATACCTTCTATAGACTAAAGCCATTTCAGTGGCTATTCTCTACAGTGAGCTTGATCCAGGCCCAATTCCTAAATGAAACTTAGTGGAAGTGGCGCTGATGGTGCTGATGAGGAAAGAGCTTTTAATGTCTGTAATGCTGGACAGGCACCAGTTAATCCATGGACAAAAACTGGACACAAAGGTAAGTCTAAAGTTAAAATTAACTTTTTCCTTAACTTTAAAATTAATTGTTCTTTGTATAGTGCACTATGTACTCTGAAGCTGAAATATGTCTCCATGGAAAGGAATCTCAATAAGTTTAAACTAAGCTTCAAAACCATATTTACAGCCCCCGAATGAGTCAAAGTCAGGCCAAAGTCAAGCACAGCTCTATTAATTGGCAGGCTGGTAAAAAGTATGTACATGCACTGATGTGGATGGTTGTGAGCAAGCCAGCCAGCCAGGTGGGTCAGCAGGTCCACTGGCTGCGCTCAAGGTAAATGTGCACAAGGCGTGGGCGTATGAGGACAGACTGACCTGCAGGTAACACAGCAGGCCTGGGGCCATCTGCTGCATGCTAATCTCACATAGTTTCACATCACAACAGTTAAAAAACCCAAGTCACAGCAACACATGTGTGTATGTATGCTAAAAGTAATCAATGGGAAGGTGATTTAAGGAAATGGACTAAATCTGCATTAGGTAAAATTGACTGCATTTACATGTAGAATAGGCTGATATTAACCCCAATAAGAGCATGATTAAGGTCTTAGTCAGAATAAGCCATAATCAAAATAAGACACCTGGAATGACCTGACAATTTTTCTCTTAAATCTTATTGGTAGAAATGTCTGTATGTGTGTAAGTGTTGAACCTTGGCTGTCTTGTCAGCAGAGGTGGTGGCAAATAGGCATCCGTCTGGTGAGATATGACAGGACAGGATAGCTCCTCTGTGAGCCTCTATGTCCTGTAGCTTCTCTCCACTGTCTATGTCCCACACCTTGGGGATAGGCACAAATCGTTTTTAGAGTTGGGTGTTTAAGCTGATTAAAACAGTATAGCAAATGTGTGAGTGGGTTCTACCTTGACAGTGCCATCAAAGGACCAGGACAGCAATTTTGATTCAGTGGGTGAGTTGGTAAGCATAGAGAAACATCGGACCTGCTCCTTATGTCCCTGTAGTACTGTACACTCTTGTGACTGCCATCGCCAAACCTACAGAAAAGCAAAATGAACATAATTATTTCTCTAGATAGAAAAGAGAAGAAATAAAATGCATCTCACATTATTCAATGTGTGCTTATGTTTTTTTTATTCTTTAACTTACGCTCAATACATTTCAGAAATAAATAAATAAATAAATAAAAACTTGTAGGTATTGACAATAACTAGAAAAAACAAGAACATGATGGACCATACAGTAGATGTTTATACATGCTATGGCAATATCTATGTTCAATATATTTACTTTATGATTATGCCACATCTTGGGCACTTTTTGGATAGTATTATGAAGTAAAGGGGCAGAGACACTATTACCTCCTTAACATCAACACCCTTAATTTGTTCAAAGCCCCTAATATGAGAATCTATCGCATAACATTAGTGTCATTACATTGGTTTCTGAATATTCTTGGAAACACACTTTAAATAGCAGCATCTGCATAACATCTGAATGCTCGACAGTAGAGATGGCCAAAGAGGTAGCTGTTTGAATACAGAGTGTAGAGCTGCACCATCAGAGAGGGAAACACTGAGCTGCAGTGGACAGGTCTCTCAACAGTAAGAAAAGATGAAGGAGGAGGTGAGATGGGGAGAAGCGGAAATGAGCAACAGAGCATAAATGGTGGAGGTTGACAAAGTGGAACGGGCCAAAACACACACTCTTACACAAAAAGTGGTTTCTGCACACACCCAACGCAAATCATGAAGTCTGAGTCTGAAGGGAGAAGAAGAAAAGATCAATATTAAGTAGGGAGAAGAGCAGACAGGAAAGCAGCTAGAGTAGGGGAACCACAAAGGCTGGAAACACTGCATGGATGAGCAATTTAGCACAGCAAGCAGTTTTTGTCAAGGTGAGTAATAGGGATGGAGGGGGTAATCAATAGTACAGAAGAAATGTGAAGGAGATTGGGGAAATGGTAAAAGAAAATGAATTAGTTAGAAAATAGTGAGTCTGAGTGATTAATGGGGCAAGACAAGCTCTAATGTACAACAAAAGAATAGAACGAAACACTTGTGTATGGAAATAAAACTAAAAGGGCAGTAGTTAAACGCACTCGGATGGTGGTGTCCTCAGAGGATGTGATGAGCGTTTGGCCGTTCTGGATAAACTGGCAGTGCAGTACTGTCTTTGTGTGGCCCAGCAGAGAAGCCAGTAGCTTTCCAGAAGGAACTTCCAACACCTTGGGGATAGAAACAGAAACACGTTAGCAAGAAAGTGGAGGGGGACGAGTGTCGTGTGCACAAGTAAATATTACATTGTTCGTTTCATTCCAAGTTGACAACAAACCTTTTCTATTTTTGTTCTTGATTTGCTGGTGATGAGGTGAAGCAAAGTGAAGTGGATAAGCACATCAAAAAGAAAGTAAAATGGAAAAAAGATGTGTGCTCATGGCAGAGGGCAGCCAAGGGTCTGACGGCTCTCCAGACACAACAGAGGGTGTCGATGAACAGAAGGGCTTTGATGCTCAAAAAGTCCTACTCTAGTCTCTGCACCGTGGTAACTGCATAAAACACTGCTATAATAAGCCCAAAGAGCGAGAACTTCTACAGAATTATAAAAAAGGTGCTTTAGGGAGCCAGTGCCACCCATCCCACAGATCTGGGTCCTCAGTCAGTTCCACAAACAGTCACCAACCGTGGCGTCAAAATGGACAGTAATTTTACTAAAGCAGCCCTTTTTGTTGTTAAAATGTGCAATATAAATACAATAGATTGGAAAGAATATTTATATTTAATACTGTGTCCTACATGATGCATAATTGTTTGTTGTATACCAATTCCCTTGTTCTCTTGTCAAATATATTATAATACAATTATATTTTAACTCCAAAGACAATAATTGTCATGCACATTTGGAAAATGGTATCTGGATGTTTTTGATGAGTGCAATACACTTTGAGTTTCAATCCATCTGGCTGATTGTTAAATTGAATGTAGTAAAATTAGACCAATGTAATGATGTTGTTTTCCTTTAGTAAAGTTATGCTCTAAAGTGGGTATGGCCATGTCCAACTCCAAAAGGCTGATAAAACTAACTGACAAGTGTATAATTGATTGATTAACTGCCGGTTTAAAAAAAGTATGGTTGTACATTAAAGCACCTGTAGTTTTAAAAGCCATTGACACTAGGGATTTGGAGCTATACACCATAAAGACAGTAACAGTCTTACTGGGGTTTTTCTTTATTTCCAACTAGCCATCATCCCTGCAGCCTGCTAGAACAGACACAAAAACACAGTGCAGCTAAAGTAAAAAATAAAAGTTATCTTTCCTGTCCATTTCTTTAATAAACACTAGATGGATAACAGGACAGAAAAGTAAGCAAATCCACTGCAGTCACTGGCAACAGGAACATAACTAACACTGTGTTTCCCCCTGCTGTTTGCTTGGAGTTATACAATAACTAAAAGTAAAATTTTAAACTGTTTAAGTATACCATTGAAAAAAAATGGGTTTAAAATTGTAATGTGATTTGTGGATGCTCAAGTGTAAATGTAATATTTGTCTGAAATAGTCACCATCATAATTTGTGACAAACAAAAACACAGGCCAGAGTAGAGCTGTATCTTAAATCATTATCAGTGTATTCATTAGCTCTGTAGGATCCTTTAATTGATTGCAGTTACTCTCAGCAGTGGGGAGGTGTCCTGAGTGAAGTGTTCCAGGTAACTATGGGTGTGCGTTTGTGTTGTACGACTAAAACACCAATTTGTTATTAGCACAAAGAGACTGTTAAAAGGAGAGTGGAAGTAACACACAACAAAAGGAGTAAGAGATACAAGAAAACAAAAGCAAAAACAGATAGAGAGATAAAGTACAATGTGTGCAGTACCTCAACAGTGCCATCCTCTTGACCCAGGGCAACAGTGGAAAGCTGTCTGCAAAAACAGGTGCAACGGATCCTGGATGACTTCTCCTCTGACTGAAACAGCACCAATCCATGTTCTGCCATCACGCACCTGATGCACACAATGTTTGCTATAATGAAGTGCAGTAATGCCTTTTGAACATCATCTGGATACTTGCTAAAAGAAGCTTATCAGTCATTCTTTTTCAGTCCACACTTACTTGTAGCCTGTTGCAGTTGTCTGCAGCTGACACAATAATGTCTTCCTCTTTGAATATAACATCAGAGTCTCTCTTAAGACAAACAGCAGAAGAGGTATGCACTTTCCTTGTCTCCCATAGCTATTTTTTTGAAACGCAAAAAAAAAGACAAAATAAAACATTTTAGATAAATTAATAAAAAGAAAATGTTTTTCATTTTTATAGAGACTCAAAATACAGAGTCATATATAGTTAGGAAAGCTTGGAGGTTCAAACAATTACAATAATAGCTATCTTAGGTTTTACCCTGACTGTCTGGTCATCAGAACAGGAGAGCAACTGTGAACCGTCAGGGGAGAAATGGAGTTTGTGGACCCAACTCAGGTGACCACTGCAGTCAGCCATCTTCTTATTGGACTCTAGATCCCATAACTGGGGAAATATATGCAAATACTGTATACCTAATACATGTAATACATTTACTACCAAAAATACTAGGGAATAACCTGTTAGGGACGTACCTCAACACCATAATTTGAAAATGCAATTGCGAGCAGGTTACTGGTAGGGCAGGCTAGACAGAATTGCACTGTGCTCAGTCGATTGGTTCGGATCTCTAACAGCATGTCAGTAGTCTCTATGTCAAACACCTGAAGAAAGCAACAAATCACAATATTCATTCATTTATTCATTTTCTTCAGCTTGGTCCCGTTACTGGACGTTACGTAGACTGGAGCCTATCCCAGCAACTTTGGGCCTAAGACGGGGAACACATTGGACAAAGGCTAACATTTTAGACATTGACAGACAACCATTCACTGTCACATTCAGTCACTAGGGACACTTTAGAGTTGCAAATTTTTAACCAAATCATTAAAAAAAAGCCAATAGCCAGTAACGTTATTTAAATTATGTAAAAAGGGTAATGGTGGATCAAAACAATCAACAAAAAGGTGGAAAGTACAAACTGGCAAAGTACTATATTTAGTACTTTGTATACTATCTACAGACGCACACAAAATAAATATATAAATTACAATAATAAATAAAAATAATAATAATAATAATAATGTGAGAGTATGAGAATGAGAATACCAAATCATACCAAACAAAACCTTACCCAAACAGCATTTCTGGCTGCACATGCAATGCGTTTGCCGTCAGCTGTCCAGGTGCTGCATTTGACAAGTACCTCTTCATCTTGGTCTTCAAACATGGCTTTTACATTGATTGTCTTCCATTCATTGGCAGATTGCACATTAAAAAGCTGCACATGTGTAAAAAACACATTGGGATTTTTGGTTAAAACAAGATGGAACAGCTTGATTATGGGAATTTTAAGGTTGAATATTACCTTCACTGTGCCATCATTGGATGAGGTAGCCACGAATGCATCATCGGGGGAGAAACAGCAGTGGTTGACTGGCTCAAAATGTCCAAACAAGGCGTTCTGAGAGGATTTCTTGTTAGGGTTCCACAGCTACAAAACACAAAGAGACGCAAATACAGATTTAAGTAACTTAGTAGCTTTTTTTGTTATAAACTTTAAATATAAAAAAACATTAAAGCAGACCATTTACATTACATTTACATTTATTCATTTAGCTGACGCTTTTATCCAAAGCGACTTACATTGTTTTAATTACCAGTGTTACAGCCACTGGAGGCAAGGTGGGTTAAGTGTCTTGCCCAAGGACACAACGACAGTATGAACTGTGGGGAGAGCGGGAATCGAACCACCTACCTTCCGGTTGAAGGACGACTGCTCTACCACTGAGCTACTGCCGACCCGGCCGACCCGGCAGTAGCTCAGTGGGTAGACCAACACTGATGCAAGTATTAAATAACCATATAAATAAATATTAAATAAAGACTACACACAATAAAGATAGGGATTCAAAACAAAGCTCACCTTTACGTTTAAGAATTGGTCATTAGAGCATGTAGCCAGCAAAATACGGCGTGTAGTGTTGGTAAACTGACAGTAATTTATTTGCTCTTTATGTTCCTCATCAAAGTCTGTCTGCACCGTTCCCTTTTCCATATTCCACACCTAAACACTCATTTACAGCAGACAAAATAAATAAAAAAAATGCTTGTTGCATGTACATTATTTAAAACAGAATTTATATAACATGCTTACTTTTACTTTTCTGTCACTAGAGCAGGTAGCTAGCCAGCGGTCATCAGGTGAGAAGGCACAACAAAGTACCTCATCATCATGGGCTTGGATCTCCATGAGTTTTTCACCTGATGTGCTTTTAAACACCTGTGTATAAAGAAATAACAATGTTTTCTACAAGAATTAACAATTCTTTCTGACAACTTCTATTCATCAGGTAAGGTAAAATTCCTTCCAAAGGCAACAAAATGCATTCACCCATTTCCTCCCTAAAAAACAACCATAATGACAGATGCATGTTTGATACCTTCAGTGTTTTGCTGGCTCCACAGGATGCAATCTTTGCTCCATCATGAGAGAAACAAGCAGAGTAAAGAGAGCCCTGGTGAGGGTGAATCACCAGAAGTGAAAGACTCTCTACACTGCTTTTATTCCTTAATTGAACACATAGAAATACACATTTAGATGTTTTTGTTACTCAATGACTTTTTAAGAAAGAATTGTTTCACCCCTTACAGCCAATCAAAGTAAAGTTTCCCTCTGCTAGCTCTCTCCTGTGCTTGCACTCGGGCCTGTCTATAAACCTCAGACGTTTGGGGTTCAGACAGAGCGAGCTGCACCACATCTGGGAATGGACGCTGCTCTAATTGGTGGCCATTCAGGGATAGAAACTCCTGGAAGTGACTGCGCACTTCACTCTTCTGAAAGGATACACAAGGGACAAAAATCTTAAATTACATGGCAGCAGAGCTTTTCTTTTTTTAAATTGAAAAAGTGGTGTGTAAATCAGCAGCTTACCTCTTTGTCCAAAATGTGTCTACACTCCACATAGTCATTAATAAGGTGGGCTGGACTCATTACACATGCCTTAATGGTGACCCAGTTAAGTGAAAACATTAAAGAGTAGAGTTCCTGGCGACATACAAGACAATAACCAACAACCAAAAGACAAAAAAGTCAGTCAGCAAGTTGTGTGAAGAATTACAACAGTGAAATGAACTCTCTCTGTTATGTATTTTCATCAGCAAATCCCATGTGAGGTTTCAAATTTTTTACTGAAACAAACTATTCAACTTGAATGTGAAATACCTGAATAAGATTGGCTTTGGCCATGTGATGTGTGAGGAATCTAATCCAGTAGAGACATTCTTCATCTCCTGAGATAGGATGTTCATTCTTGTAGTGCTGCTGGTACTGACGCACAACCTTTGAATGTAGGTTCTAAATAACACATATTTACATTTTCTCTCAGCAATAGCAATAATTTCAATAAGTACATTTTGAAACTTGAACTCACTCAACATTTTAGGAACCACTTGAGTTAGGCTAACTTACTTCCAGCTCATTGCGGTTTTGCTCTACCAGGAAGTCCAACTGCAGGTCATGGAGGTAATAAAGATTAGATTTTTTGTGTGAGTCCACAAAAAGGAGAGACTTGTTTGCAAATTCTTCAAGAATATCCTCCACCTCTTCTTTAGGCATGTCCCACAGAATTGAGAGCACCTGGAAATAAAAAATAAAAAAAATAAAATAAAAAAAAGAGCTACGTATATGGAAAAACCCAGTGAGGATTGTGCATGTTCTGAACTGTTTCTGTGTGTAGTCAAACCTTGGCAGGCACTTTGATGTCCTTCTCCAGGACAGTCAGGTCCTTGTAAAGTTCTCTGTGTTCTTCAGGTAACACTTCAATGCTGGCAGCCATGGCCTGGTCGAGAGCATCGTAGTCATATGATGAGGACTTCTTTATACGCTTGAACTGCTTCTGCTGCAGTTGGGACAAGTAGTAACGCCAACGATCTGGTTTCTCTTTGAGCAAAGCCCCAACGAGAGACACCACAAGAGGGGATCCTGAGAAGGAAATAGTGTCAAAACAGATAATTAACAATAACAGAGAAGTGCATTGTGTGTTGAGATCATTGACGGTATACTGTACATTGGTTGAGATGCATGCATGTGTATGTCTAACAGACCTTTACATTCTCTGACAATGCTGCGGGCCTCTTTGGGAAGCCCATCAATTGTAGTATTGGTGTACAGAGACAGGATCTCCAGTCCCTTGCCATCATCCAGACCACTCTCCACTTGAACTGCATATCGTGTGCCTAAATAGTCAAGAATGGTCAAAAGCAATTGACTTTAATCAAAGATGTCCAAGTTCAGTGTGTTACGGCTAGTGGGCAATATAAGCCTTATAAAAAGACCTACCACTAACTGAATCAGTAAGGCTTCTGTTTCTGGTGGTCAGGAGTATTCGACAATTTATATCAAATGTCTTCAGTACAGTACTGTCCCAGATGTCATCCAGAATCAGCAAAGATCTATTTAACAGAAGAAAAAAAAAAAAATGGTTTTATATATATATATATATATATATATAAGTTACAACTGTAACCACAGCTGCCCTGTATATATTTTATAGTGGCTCAACCTTGGATATTTCCGAAGCATGAGGAAGCGCAGGCGCTCTTTGGCTTCATCCAGAGAGTTTGAAGCCCGATGAAGTAAGTCTAGGCCTTGTTCCAAGCGAAAGCACAGTGACTGGATTTTCACTAGCAGGTCTGGTTTGTCCAGCTGACCAATGGACAACCAGTGGATGCCTCCAGGAAAACACTCTACAGAAGATGGAAGTGAACGATCAAGAATACATAGCCATGTGAAATTTATTTAAAATACTAAAATGGCATTGGTTTAATGGTTTCTACCTTCTATGAGGGTGTGGTTACGAACAGTCTCAGCAGCCAGCACTGACTTGCCAGAGCCCGCCATCCCGAAGATAGTGACCCAGCCAGGCTCCTTCTGTAGTCGATACAGTTTATCTCGGACTTTGTTCACCAACTCTGGTCTGCTGACAAATACCACAGGCCTCTGAGGGACACCACCTTCACTTAGTACTGTCTGGACTACAAAATCACAGATGATAGTTTTAGAGAATATAATAAAGTAACACGTTACGGTATCACTGCTCATATTTCTTACCATAAGTAGTGCAACCATCAGGGAAGCTCCTATTTGGGGGAGGTGAGATGTTTGGTAGGTCAGCATAGAGCAAATTGGCTAAATCATCATATGCCTCCTTGATCAAGGCATTGTAGAATGAAATGTAGGCACGGTTGTCTTTCCTGAGCATCAGCTCAAGGAGGGCCACAGCCTGATCTTTCCTTGTTGGCTGAGGAATTTTTTTTTTTTCACAGAGTTAGTTCATATAATAATAATAATAATAATACATTTATATTGCGCTTTTTCCTTCCCAAGAGACTCAAAGCGATCACATTATTCTTTCACTCCACAGTCACACACTGGTGGTGGTAAGCTACATCTATAGCCACAGCTGCTCTGGGGCAGACTGACAGAGAGGTGGCAGCCATTTTGCACCAACTGCTTCTCCAACCACCACCGAACATACTCACACATTCATACACCAGTGCCATAGACACTGGTGGCAAGGGGGATTTAGTGTCTTGCCCAAGGACAGAACAACAGAATGAACAGGGAGAGCAGGGATTAAACTTCCAACCCTTCAATCATAGGAGAGCCACTGTACATCTGACCCACCCGAGTCATGATGTTCTCTTCTTCCTCTGAAGTTAGCACTTCATCACTGATCATGTGGTCCATCAGATAGGTGGGCTTGATGTCCTGCTCCAGTCTGTGGCGAGCTCGCAACAAACAACTCCTTGGTCCTTCATCAAGTGCCATCGCTGCACACCTGCAGGAAGCTGAAACTCTGTATTTCAACAACAAAATACTGTGAACTGGAGTACCTATGCTTAGTCCCGTCAGTACAGTGCACACCAATTAAAACAAACAACTCATAATTGATCATTTCTGTTACCCCAAAAGAATCAATAAATATAAAGTAAGTAAGTAAGTATGTAAACTTAAAACTAAAACCAAATCCACAGTATTCAGGTTCCGCCTTTAATGAGAACTACGTTTATCCAGGTCCTATGTCAGAACACACATTGACAGCTGTTGAGTGACACAGAACTTAAATTCACATACCGTCAAAAGCCTTTACCCTTTATAAATGATTTATCAAAAACGTTTGTCTCATGTATTTAATTACCCAATATATTTACATACTTGTTTTACAAAATGTCAATACAAGTCTCGACAAGTTCTGCCGATAACGAAACAAAGAAAGTCCCCGCCCGAGCTTACTTACAAATGTGTTATTTACCTTGAGGAAAAATATCCTGATCTTTACGTAGTTAAACTTAACTCACTTTTGGAAAACCCAAGAATAAAATGTCCACAGTTTATTTCCTTTTGCGTTGACTACACACCACGCAATTTTTAAAGAGTTGAGCTTCCTGCTTCACAATAAAAACAACATCCCCGGTGTGAGGCAACCAACCGCGAGCCAGGATTTGGTCATGTGACCAGTTAAGTCATCTATGTAACTGGGCAAACTGGTGTGGCGTTCAATGGCTGTTCCACTTTCCGTAAAATGGACTATTAGATTACACCTCATATAAGTCTACGGTTATTCTGTTTTCAGTGTAGAGAAAAAGGCAAACCAACATTCAAAATTCTCAGTTCACAATATATAACAAGACAAATCTATAAAATGTACGAGAAATTGTAGTGACAGGGTTTCAGCCTTTAGCAAAAGCAACATTGATGCTTTGTTAGTATGTTTTGATAGTCCAATGCTTACAGCAAGCAAACACTGGTAATGCTTCACCATAATGTAAGTCTATACTGTATAAATGACAATACAGGCTCTTTTATTGCCAGATGTAGATGTCAAATGAACCTACAAATAACACAAAAAAGTTATTATTTCTAAGCTTTACTTATTTTATTATGCTTATTTTATTATATTAATGGGGGTACATAAACAAAGGACAGCATTGACAACATTGTAAACTTTTAGGTTAACTTTCAGACAAAAGGTTTCACTTCAGCATCTGGTTGAAGTAAAACAGTCAACAATACTGCTCAACTACAGTACCTCATAATGTAACATATGCAGTAAACAAAGAAATTTACACCAAATTCTTCAGTGGCTTTTAGCTTTATACACAGGAAACTTAAAGCATAACAAATACTCCAACTATTTAACCCACAAAAACAATCCATGCACACAAGATTTCTTTTGTCAAAAAAAAAAAAAAAAAAAAAAAAAAAAAATATATATATATATATATATATATATATATATATATATATATATATAAGCAAAGTTCAGAGGGATAAAATGGGGGGGACTTCTTATTGAAATGCATTTAACTAAGATAAACTATGTTAACTAAACATAACATATAAATAGGTCAAAATTATCTATGTCACTACAGTGGCATAAACCTCTCCTAGGCAGAGTATTTTTGTTTGTAAAACATTTATATATTCTTAAGGTACATACTGATAGTGTAGTCATTTCCATTTTAGACTCCTTCCAAAATAACAGGAGTTTAATGTTGGTGAAATGTAAAAAAGTGTAGAAACCACTAATACAGTCAATAGAAGACTGTAACACTGGTTTAAAGGTCTAAAGCTGTGAGGCCCTTTATCACAAAGGTTATGTCTTAAAAATGGTCATTGCTTGCATTAAGAATTATTCCTTTAAAGACTAATGCAGTAAGAAACTACATTTATGTTGCTTGGATGTAAATGCATCTACTCAAATACACTTGCTAAGCAAGAAGTAGTGCCTCCAAGTAATTTTTTTCTCAGCCTTATCAATGTCAACTTGAAAATAAATCCATAGACTGAAGTTTTCTTTATTTGGCTACAGCAGTGCCCTGAACCACATTCGGAGAAGTATTCTCTCCTGGGCTGTCCATGTTCAGCCCATTGCTGAACATGAGCTTCCTGATGATATCTGCATAATAAGGTCCATACACAGTCTTGTTGTAGTTGACCAGTGAAAAAAACCTTGTTGCCAATGACATTAGATCATGTTTGATGATAGCCAGACCAGCCGGTACTTGCTCAAGTTTGCTCTGTGGCTTTGGATCACTGATGAGCACCTTGAAGTACTGCTGCACACGATCCTCTAAAGAATTACAAATATAAAATACAAGTTTCTTTATTTAGATAAACATGTGTTATTTTGTAAAGTAGCTTAAAAACAAGTTTATAACACAACAAGTCAATATAACACAATCATTCCAGCTCCACTGATCTTACCAACTAATGTGCGGATGGGATTGTCCTTTTGGGTAATTGTGCTGATCTGGCCTGTAAGGGTGGCTTGCAATGCTGGGGTTAATGCAGAGTATCCTCTCTCTGATAATGATTTGTTCAATTCACAGCAGATCTGCACACTGACCCCCCCGAGTGTCTCCTCTAGGTTGAAGTCCCTAAAGAGACAAGAAAAAAATGTATTTCTTTTTCCAACAGGTTCTTTGAAGATTCCTGTTTCTAGCTCTTATTTAAATATACATTGAATCAATATTTAAATTTGTGAAAAGTGAACTAACGGTCTGTGCATGCCATCCAGAAGCACATTGGTCATCTTCTTCAGACGGTCAGACAGACTGGGCAGACCCTGAATGGGTCCTCCGATTGTGCTGTAGACAATAAGCAGTACCTCATTTACTGCTTGACACTGCTGCAACTGCTCCTGAATCTCTTTTAAACGTCCCTCGTCTGTCATTAAAGTCTAACAAGAGAAACAAAAGATAATACAATATACTTAGAAATACTCAGATGTTAAATGTTAAAGCAATTAAAGGATTTACCTCAGGTATTGAGTTGTTGCTATTGTCACATATAAGGAGACGGAGGAAAGCATTGTTTAGAACCTGGAAAGGCCCAATAACAACTGGCTGCTCTTTTCTTTGATCATTATTCTTTTCTGTGGGGCTGGCTGTAGACTGTAACTCTTGCAGTGCAGATTTAATCCATTGGGTGGTGTTGTCCAGTGCCTCTGAGTTATTATAACATAAAATTAAATTAATATAAATAATTGGTTCTCCTGTTATGACAATATATATTTTTATTATTATAGCAGGACAGTAATGTTATTGAAGTTATTCACAAAAAACATGTATTTGTACTTACTGGGTGTTTTGTCCAAAATGCTTTGGAACTTTGCCCTTTCGTATTCAACACTCTGTTTAAGAAGCATAGGCCGGAGTTGTTGAATTTTTACGTTTACCATATCAGCTTTCATAAGATCCAGCACACGGAAGATCTCCCTAACAGACAGTTTTAATAATAATTTTTAGGTTTTAATCACAAAGAAAACTTGAAGACACACATTAAACACAAAGTATAGTAGTACATTAAATGAACATGTCTTATCAACTCAGACAAGCAAGAACAGTTGCACTTGAGCTCACCTCAACAGTGTCACTATGTTGTCTGTACTTTCCCGGAGCTTCTTGATTTCCTCATCCCTTAATGGTGCACACATTTTGCCCATGGTTCCGATAATGTATGAAGCAAGCCCCTGTATGTCTAGAACATCATTCTCAGCTTGCTGACGAATTAAGTCCATGTCTAGCACCTCCATAATCTGGGTCCGCATCCGGTTGGCACCAGGATTTAGGAATGACAACAAAGTCTGGCCAAAATTCAAGAATATAATATAAATGAATACAGTTAAAATGTAGCATAACATTGTTGATCAAGTCATTAATGTCAGATTCAGGAAGCGGACCTCTCTGATCTCCTCCAAAAGCTTAATGGCTTGCCCATACACAGGTGGATCATCATTCAACTCAGTCTCCAGGATATCCCAGAAAGCCTTGTGGAGATTTTTTTTAACCAACCTAAATAAACTAAAAACAGAAGAATAGAAAACATGAGATTAAACAGATAACTTATATACACTAGAACATGTAATTGTCTGGTTAATAAAAATAAACTAATAAATAGGTACAGTATGTGTATGCAATAGAAAAAGTTACAGTAAATATTTTGGCATACCTGTCCTGAGGTGGGCTGCTAGGCTCAAAGTAAAAGTGTGGATTTACAATAATTTCATGGGCAAGGCTAAGGTTGGAGAGGTCTCTTGCAGATTCCATGACTTCATCCATAGGGACTACTTTAGGTGGACTGGCTGTTTGGGAAGTAACCAAAGAGATGCCTCAGTAAAGACCGGGGATTACAGAGCACATAGAAGTGAGTGACAGCAAAGAAAAAATACACATTACACACATGCAGAGTAGTTGGTCTTCTGGTCAGTGATTATTCAGAAAGATTGTGCAAAGAGAGTTGATACTTACAGGACGGTGTGCAATGTTTGCTGGAGAAATTGCTTGTAAAGCTTTCCTGAGAGCAGTCCAGGTCACTGGCAGACGTTATGCTGTCACAACGCTCTGACGATGATTCCACATCGCTCCCTTGGTCCTCTCCACTGCACGTGGAGGATGGTCGCTCATTATTTAATGGCATTTTGAATTAGAACTAAAAATACAAAATTGAAATCAATAACTTTGACTAAAGGTCTAACCTGTTCAGCAAGTTTCAAATGTGTTAAAGACATTCAACTCCCCCAAGAATTCTATAAGGTTTTATATAGAAAGGTTGATGATCTTGTTACTTGTTACACATGACCTTTTGACATTTTTATTTATAACCATTAACATTATGATTTAAGTGTGTTTCACTACCAGAAGTGCACTAAGCTTATATAACACCTTCACATGTGCATGGGAAACCGAATGAAAGGGTTTGTGATGTCCGTGTGTGTCTCAAAGGTTCTGTATCCGTTTACTGACCGCCTGTTTTCACAACTTTTTATATGTAGACTTTATAAAGCCTAGTATTTCTTGAGAATAAAAGGGACACAGTCTGGCCCTATCTGAGATCAGCTGTCTCCAGGGCAACAAAAGACAACAGGCAGTTTCTCAACAGTCAAAAAGATCCTGTTACGCTGGTCTCTCTTTTATGAAAAACAAGAAAACAATAGAATAAAAGTATACTGTTTCAGGGTAAAGAAAGACCTGAAACTTTAACTAAATAAATGACTGATGAAAAAATTATTTTTTTAAGCAGTAACATTTACATTAATAAGGCCTGTATCACTTATCAGGCAGACCTTTCTAAAATTATCTAAGCCATACAGTGCTGGCAGGGTGACCCTTGGGTGTTCAAGTCTCTGGTCTCACTTATCTGCAGCCAAAAATGAACAACCCCCGCTGATCATTTAGTTTAAAGATAGTACATGGGGTGCTGTGTCTGAGTGTGTACCCTTCATGTGTCAAATGAAGTTAAAATCATCTTCTACACTTCCCAGCTAGGACACAGCAACACAATAGGCCAAAGATTAGAGATTATCTAGGACGATGGAAGCAGTGCAGTCGTAAAATAAATGACATCTGTTCTGTGGGCAATCCTCTTTCAGCATTAATTTCTAAGATATCTAGAAACAGTCTGCTGTATTGGGACTTGGCTATAGGATATTTTACAATTTTGCTAAAAATAAACTGAATTATACTTACTGTACTGAGAGAGCTGTACACATGAAAAATAAAACTATTAAATGATTAGAGCAAGTTATTTTCATTACATCCCATGTTTTGACGAGCTTATGTAGGCAACAGTTCTTCGTATAATAACTCCTCACTAACAAAGATTTTACTGCAGTATAATGTAAACAAAGCAGTGGATGGTGAAGGCTGACCTAAAAACAGAGCGACTGTTCCTATTGGTTGCAGCCGAATGTCTGTCAGCCCTACATGGGGATTCTTTGGTTAGGCTACATAGCTCTGCCGTGAACTACGCACACAGATAAAAAATAACCACACACACGTTAATACGTAGGTACACGTGATCAGCACTCTAGAGCAAAACAAGACCTCTACACTCATTTAAGACCATGCATGCACACAAAGCACGAGACTCTTATTAAATGTATTATTGTTTAAAATGAGAGAAATAAATGAGTTGGTGATTGTCGACGGAATGCTCTTAAAACATTACTATCTGACAAACATTGTCAATAGGTCAGACGAGGACAATATTAGGCCTATGTGTTTTTAACAACTTTAATAGCTATGTTTGACAATAACTTAGAGCTGTCTGCTGGTTTTAACATAAACGACCCTTAGTTTCCGCTCCACGACAAAGCGAGACACTAACAAAAGTTGCACAATACGCCTGTCGAATGATTTAAACATTTGACGTGGATTTAAAAAAAAGTTTGGAAACGTGTGTTTTACCTCATTCAAGTCTCCGGTGAAGGAGACTTATAACAAAATTAGCTTAAAATAGGCTGAAGGTTGTGTCGTCGTTCTGCTTTGGTTGCCTGCGTGTTTAAAGGTCTTCCCAGCTCTGCGCGTGCACAAACAGACTAAACTATTGCCTCCTAAAACAGGGGACACACACAGGCACATACATAAGTACAATTTGCCAAAAGATTCCTTTCGATTCCCATTATATGTCAATTTCATTGAGGTGTACAAAATATGTGAAACATGTTAGGTAAATGGACACTTCAAAAATGTTTGTACCGCACACTTTTCTCGGAAAAATGGTACAATCTTCGTCACGTGGGCCGTCTTTATTTACGGATGTGATCTCAGCTAATGTCATTGTTGTATTAAGGACAGAGCAGAAATAATACACGTGTAATAACACTACCGTTAGTCGTACGTTATCAAGACATTTTCTATAGCTAAAAATGACAAACATGTTTGAACTATGTAGGAGTAAAGTTGAGTAGAGTCTGGGCAGCGCCTCTTTGGACAAATACATAAATAATGTAGAAGCTTTCAATGGATAAATGTATACATTCGCAAAGTTATAAGAAATGTGAACCCCTGTTCTGAGACATATTCACTACAAAATGTTAGTTTTATATTTGTTTCCATACTAGAAAGTTTGTGCCAGCAGGGAGCGACAGTGCACTGTACTTTCCATGATCCAATGTCAAAATTCCATAGAAGAAGAAGGTCAAGCGCTCAAATCCCAATGGCGGTAGATTTGACCCCTCGATTTAGACGATTAAACAGTCAAACAGGAGGTTTTCGTGAAAATGTACAATATGGTAAGGGTTTAACATCTAACACTAACTATTTAATATCCAACCGTTCAAACGAAATTCAAGTAACTCTGGGATTACGACATGTATTTACAAATTCATAAACCCTCGTCTGCTTGCCTGTCCTCGGTCCTTGCTCGAGGCAAGGGACAGGCAGATTTGTTTATATTGTTTATATTAATATTGTTTATTGCACGTTACCGTGACTATCTTTACTGGCCAAACCTAACTCAGTTTAATATTGCATGCTGCATTTTTAAAAGTTTTTGGCAATCACAACTCTTATGAAGTCTTTCATCACTTTCAATCTTTATAAAAAAACATTCAGAATAAAATTTCAGCAGAACTGTTGTTAGAGTTTCTGCAATAATTAAAATGCCTTGTTTCCATAACTAATATTTTATAGGTTTCTCAGGTCCTTTTGGTGCTACCCAGCTATGGCGTAACATAATCCAAGCCCTGAAGACTCAGGTAGAAGTGCGTCGCTACAGGAGGCATCTACGTGTTCATGCAGAGTGTTTCACAGGCTCAGATGCTGTTGATGCTGTTCTCAGCTATTTGATGCAGAATGTAATGTTTTGCACAAGTGAAGTGTCTCGCCTTAAAGCTGCACGCCTCTGTCAGGCTTTGATGGAGGCCAAAGTTTTTGAACCTGTGGGAACAAAGCTGTTTCGCAAAGAAAAGGAAGTGTCATTTGAGGACAGCTGTAGCCTGTATCGCTTTTTGGATTATAAGGTTGAGGCTGGCAGTACTATGAAGAACACTACTGATGACACAGAAAATTTACAACCAAAAGAGCTGGAGACTAAGTGGAAAAAGAGGTTTGAGTCGTACACAAAATTACATTTATTTTGCATATAATCCATACATGTAATTATCTAATATTGCTTATTTTGTAATATTTTCATTGTTTTCTGTTTTGTCCACTAGTACCAAATTAAGGACCATCTCTAACCCCATTGCTATTGGATCTTCAGAAAGAAGAGTTGACAGACTGCTGAGAACCATAAATATTCAACTCCCCTTTTCACCTCAAAGCAAATTGCCATCCTCTACAACCTTTCTGTCTAAAGCTGGTAAGATGGTATTTACTGAATCTGTCAGTATTCTGGGAAAATAATGTATTGGTATAAATTAAACTCTGTTTTGTGTCATAGTGGTAGAGGAGATTTGGAAGCAGCAAACACTTCTTCAGCTTCTGCAAATAGTTGAGGTGCCTATGCTGGACTGCATCTTAACTTCTCCTTCAAAGGGTCAGTCTCCGGCCTGCCTGGCTCCAGTAGCTACTCAAGACTTAATTATCTCAAACATATGCTTGGAACGGGAGGTGACCGATACCCTTAATTTGCCCCAGTCAGTACTCCAGTCACTTTAATACACAAAATAGTTTAGGGTTTGATTAAGCTGACTTAATAATGTACCATATTTCCTAGATTGGATGGGTGGCTAACAGCTGCAGCGGACCTTTTAGAGCTCTTTCCTGATCAACTGATAGTGGTTGCAGGAGGGCAGCTCAGTCAACAGTGTAGCAATGTCTCTTCAGCAGATGAAGGAGAGCAGTTGACAAGCCAAAAGAGATTACTTTTTGACACTATTGCCAA
Organism: Perccottus glenii; assembly: GCA_024416835.2. NCBI lineage: Eukaryota > Metazoa > Chordata > Actinopteri > Gobiiformes > Odontobutidae > Perccottus > Perccottus glenii. The sequence continues at coordinate 23,722,220 of CM044547.2, read as the reverse complement.
GTATTACAACAGACAAGAAAAACACCCACTAATCTCTGGACGCTACCTGGACATACATGTTGCCATCCTAGATTTGATTGGTGAGATATTTTATACATTGCTCAAATTTATGTTTTTTATTTGCCAAAAAGTGATACTCTAGTATTTATCTTGTCTTGTCATTTCACAGATTTAAAAAAAATAGAGGATGCCATCAAAGCATCTCAGTTGTGTTTGCAACTTTTTGAGACAAGTGTGAGAGATGAATTCCGGAGACTACTGACCTTCATGGCCACAGCAGCTCACCAAGAAACATGTCGTCTGCAAAAACAAGTTGCTCAAAATCATAATCATATTTAGCTCAGTGTATATACTGTAGCTCAAACAGTGCTTGGTTGACAAGACAACTCTTAAGTTTAATTTGTCTGTTTTCTTCTGCTTCTAGACAGATAACAGGTCCTTGGTCTGCCGCATGTTTCAGAAAGCAATTATCCAGAATTATAAGCTAAGTCAATCACAGACTGAGACTCTGGTTTTGTTTCTAATGGACAATCACCCTGAGCTTTTCAAGGTACTCACTAGACATTGTGTTGCTGTCTTAGCATAAGAATTCCCTTATACATACAGATAATAATAATTAATAATAATGGCAGACCTACATTTTTTATAGGCAAGTTTGATTAACATCTTTACTGTAATAATTTCAGACTCCAACATCTCTTATTGACTCTGTGAGGAAAACACTCAGAAAGATGCAGCAAGGCCTAGATCCAGACTCTATTCCAAGTAAGTCAAAAAATACTGTCTGTTTGCTCAAGTTTTTCATTGTTTAATTGTGTATTTAGCTTTAAGCTTTGCTTTGAGTTAATGTATCCATTTAATCAGTTTTATGTAACTAATATTAAACTTGCTTGTTGTAGCTTTCACATTCTGCCAGCAGATGACACCACAAGAGTATGAGGACCAGCGTGAGGCTACCACCCTGGAGAGCCTCAAGTTGCTTCTTCATGATATTTCAGTAAACAAGAACCTGGCCGTCAAAAAGAAGAGACGACTGCTCAAAGAGTTTGAAAAACATCACCCTGTGATCTTTCTCCAGCATTTCTCCAGTGATAACCTTTAAATGGTTTTGGAATGCTTTTCTAGTTAACAACTTTCATCACAGGACGATTTGACATAAAATATACGCTCTGAGAACTGCTGATACCAGGGCTAAATAAATAGATTTTAACATTGCTGATTTTTTTTTTTTTTTACATTACCAGAAAATTGTCAGGTTCACAAGGCTTTAATCTATAATTAAATTTACAAACATTTATGTATGTCAAATTAAGATGAAATGATAGCTGTAATCATGCAAGAATATATTGTTAAAAATCTAACTTGTTTAAATAGATAGTAAACACAATGTGTTGTCTGTGAATATTTTTGAAATTAATATTGAAATATATTAAAATTAAGTTTCAAATTAAGTAGCTCAGGGTAATTTATTAATACTGTTGGTTCTACTATCCTAGGATTTAACTTGAAAATGGACATTTAATATTCTGATTAAATTCTAGTCTTATCTCATATTATGGAATGTAGTTATTGTTTATTTGGGATCAAATTGTATCTTATTTGTTGTTTCCATCTTGCACTAAAATGTGTATTTTTTTATTGTAAGTTATTAAAGTTGAAATAAATTTTGTGCAATGTCTCTTCATTACAAGTCATTACAGATATTACTGTTAATGTTGGTTAAATTTTCTTCATTCCTTCCTGCAGTCAAAGTAGTCCATTAGTATTTTCCTCAAAACTTTAACAATGTTATTATATACATTGGTTCTCAACAATGATAACTGGCATCATTATGGCGAAAAAGCACATTTAGGTAAATGTTATTTTCCCCTTGCAAAATATAATTTCTGTACGTAAACAAACCCGGAAGTAGGGTTTGACGGAAGCCTGCTAAGCTAGTTAGGTTAGCTCATTTCGTATCCCACTGAAGACATGGGGGCTGTGTCATACATTCCACATTGACAGTAAATATTAGCGAAGGTTCTCGGAATATCTAAAATATACAGACACACTTTTCAATACTAGGTAAGTAACGCTAACTACTGTTTTGGACTAAAACCACACCGATGTATACAGATTGACAGCCAACATCACTTGCCTAGTTGCGTATTGTGGGTTTGTTAGCGTTTGAAGCTAGGTAGCTTAGGATCTGGTGTATAAAAGGATTTTGCTGAGGACACTCATCAAGTCAACTTAATGCGATGGCCTTTCTAGAAAATACAGACCTAAATTTGTTACTAAATCTGTTTAGCATTACCTTTTTATACTGAAGATGTGTCAAATTGGGGATGGCTAGGATGGTTATCATGTTTAGTGCGGCTAACAGCAACATTGTCACAAAACATATGACAAGTCTTGTAATAAATGTAGTGTATATGTTTATTACCACCCTAATAATTCAGCAATGGTTTTTACGTCTGACACGATCAAGCAACGACATAATACATATATCTTACAGCGTAGGTTAAATTGGTAATCTCTCTCAAGAGGTAAGTTGCCTGACATTTTAAAGGATGAACATTGTTTGATGAATTGTTGATTTTCCAGATGTGGACGTGCAAAATCAAGTGCTCACGCCTATTCAAGACAATTTACTCACAATTTACTCATAAACCTGTTGCCCTATTGATTAATAACACATTAATTGCCCCCAAGAACAATGTTGAGATTAATGTTGTATGCAAAAACACTTTTACCATTTAATTTTTTTTATTTTGTCTGGAGTTTACTCTAAATTTAGATATGGTATGTTGTTGAGCACTAAAATTGGTCAGTCATACTATGCATTTATCAGATTTGATGTTTCCTTTTCACAACTTCTGTTTTCTGGCTATTTGTTAATGTTTCAGGAGCTCTACAAGTTTTAAAATGGAGTCTATGCTGAACAAACTAAAAAGTACAGTCACCAAGGTGACTGCAGATGTTACTACTGCCGTAATGGGCAACCCAGTGACACGGGAGTTTGAGGTTGGACGTCACATAGCTAGTGGGGGTCCTTGCATGTGCTGGAGGATTTATAATGGCACCAAGAAGTCCACCAAACAGGTGTGTTTATATGTGTTACTATTACACATAAGCTTATCACCTGTACTAGAGGCTCTTGTTAATTTCAGTCTTCTCTTTCCCCACAGGAAGTGGCAGTGTTCGTCTTTGATAAGAAGGTGGTTGACAAGTATCAGAAATTTGAAAAGGACCAAATTATTGATTCCTTAAAAAAAGGTGTGCAACAGCTGACTAGGCTACGACACCCTCGTCTTTTGACAGTGCAACACCCTCTTGAAGAGTCACGGTGATTAAAACTCACAAGCACACTATCACAAGTCAAGGACAATTTATGGTAGTTATTGCATGAATAGCCAGGGCATTTAAAGGGAAATGGTTGTTTTTATCTTTGTAAGACTATTTTCTGTAGAAAATTAAGAGGCTAAATTGTTTTAATTTTCATTCTTTTAATGGAAGTTGCAAAAGGACTATCTTTTGCACCAAAACTATTAAACTTACTATTATACTTAGAGTATTAAACTTGCTAACTTTTACTTGTTTACTTCACCTTTTTCAGAGATTGTTTAGCGTTCTGTACAGAGCCAGTTTTTGCCAGTCTAGCCAATGTGCTGGGACAATGGGACAACCTTCCCAGCCCTGTGCCGAATGATATAAAGGAGTACAAACTCTATGATGTGGAGACCAAATATGGCTTGCTACAGGTGAGAGCAAAGATGTCAGTCTTTGACAGTACAACCAGCTTTGGTTTTCTCATTCAGATTGAGTCAAGTTCAGTCTTTACTTGAAACTAGAGCAAAATACAACTATAGTTAGATATATTCTTGTGTATATTATATTGATATTTATTTACTTGGCTGCTTCAGTGTGAAATATATGTGTGTGTGTGTTACCAACTTAGATCTCAGAAGGTTTATCATTTCTTCACGGTGGAGTTAAAATGGTTCATGGAAACCTATGTCCAGAGAACATCATTCTCAATAAAAGTGGTGCCTGGAAAATAATGGGCTTTGACTTCAGCATTTCTTCTACCAACCCCTCTGATGCTGAGGTCAGTTTTTGCTGTTACTCAAATTTTCTTACTTGATTCTAATCTAACTTAGGCCATTGCAATATACACACTTTGTTAAGGACCTATAATTAATAATATGTTGTATTTTTATATTCTCTCCCCTTCTGTAGCCAAAATACACATGTAAAGAGTGGGAGCCTAACCTCCCTTCACTCTGCCTCCCCAATCCTGAGTATCTGGCACCTGAATACATCCTGTCAGTCAGCTGTGACTCAGTTTCTGACATGTACTCTTTGGGTGTGGTAACGCATGCTGTTTTTAATGAAGGCAAGCCTGTTTTCCAAGTCAACAAGCATGACATTTTTAAGAGCTTCAGCAGACAATTGGACCAGGTGAGTGAGAGTGCTTGATTTCACTTGACTAACATGATTGATTGACCAAGAGTGTTACTGGTTTGGGTTAGATACTGTTTTCTTTATTATATGATCATCACTAGCTGAGCAACATAAGTCCAGCACTGCTGAACAAAATACCAGAGGAAGTGCGAGACCATGTCAAGATGCTTTTAAGTGTCACGCCTAATGTTCGGCCTGATGCTGACCAGATTACCAAGGTCTGTTTTATTGTCTAATTCAAATAAACATTATGTTTATATGTTTTTGCTTGCCTACACCGAGGAAACATTTTGACCTAGTCTTCATTTGTCTGGAATTCAGATCCCGTTTTTTGATGATGTTGGAGCTGTAACACTACAGTACTTTGACTCTCTTTTTCAAAGAGACAACCTACAGAAGTCACAATTTTATAAAGGCCTTCCCAAAGTTTTGCCTAAACTACCCAAGGTAGTTTATTCATCACTATTGTATCATACATAGTATACAGTTCAAGTACCAGCCAGGTTTAAGTATGATTGATGTTTTTTGCTGTTTGACTCTTTTCTTGGGAACAGAGAGTGGTAGTGTATCGGATCTTGCCAGCGTTGACGTCAGAGTTTGTCAATCCTGACATGGTTCCCTTTGTACTGCCTAATGTACTACTGATTGCAGAAGAATGCACCAAGGAGGAATATGTTCGTCTCGTTTTGCCTGACCTCACACCTGTTTTCAAGCAGCAAGAGCCAATCCAGGTACACAAGACACAAACACAGTGTGTAGGTTACTGTGTATGTACCCGTTTGACACAAACCTGGAAATGTAGAAAAACTCAACATGTAATAATGTATTTCTGTGTCTATAATGCAAGTAAAATTTTTATTTTCTAATATTCAATTGTTAGTTGTAGTATAACCTAAATTATAGAGCATGTTTACTCCACTTTATCAAGACTTGTTTGTATTTTTCCTCTCATGCTTCTTCAGGCTAGTAACATGGTGAGTGAGCTATGCTGTGTACCTTTTCCATGTGTGGTAAACATGTTCATGGATTTACAGTCCCAGCTAACTTTGCGCCCTCCCTTTCTTATTTAGAAATGAAGATAATTGTTTGTAGTTTTAGCCTAACTTGATCCTTGTAATGTGCAGATACTTTTGATTTTTCTGCAAAAAATGGACTTGCTGTTGACCAAAACGCCAGCAGAGGACATTAAAACTGTGTGCTTCCTATGGTGTATCGTGCTCTTGAAGCTCCTTCTGTGCAGATTCAGGTAAGAACAGTCTTTTCATGCTACATACCATAGCCATTTCACACTTTAATACGCCTCATCAATACCAACAGATTATTTGAGAGTATATCAGGGTTGTGTTCTAACAACAGTGTCACATTATTAATGTGTAAATTAGGAGTTGTGCCTGAACATCATTCCTACATTTGCCAATCTGATCGACTACCCATCTATGAAGAACTCCCTCATCCCAAAGATTAAATCAGCTTGTCTACAGACATCATCTCTAGCTGTAAGTGTCAAATTCCATTCTAATATTTGTGCTAAAAACAGTTGTACCTATCCTTCTTAAATGGAATATTAGCTCTAAATTCTATGTAACTATTATTATTTCTAGGTGCGGGTGAACTCACTGGTGTGTTTGGGGAAGATCTTGGAATATCTAGACAAGTGGTTTGTTATTGATGAGATCCTTCCATTCCTGCAACAAATCCCCTCTCGAGAACCAGCAGTGCTCATGGGAATCCTAGGTATAAACACATCCTAGTAAGGAGATCATATTTTTTGCAACCCTGTTTAATATACATCTGCTCAATATAGGAATTTACAAGTGTACCTTCGGTCACAAGAAGCTGGGCATTCCCAAAGAGCATCTTGCCACCAAAAGCCTACCCCACCTTGTGTCTCTTAGTATAGACCACAACCTCAATCTTAATCAGGTACAACAAAGACAACTAGAGCTTGTCACTTACATTTTAATGGTCTTTTAAGCTATGCCTATAAACTCCTTACGTTCTTTTTGACACCTTGTTTACAGTTTAACTCATTTATGGCGGTTATTCGTGATATGCTGGGTCGTATGGAGGCTGAGCACAAGACTAAATTGGAGCAGCTGCATGCCATGCAGGAACAGCAGAGGTGACTGTTTACCTTTTCATACTGATTAATTATGAAATATAATCACACATAGCGATTAAGATGACACAGTATAAGAGTTTTTTATTTATTTTTTTATCTTTAAACTTATTTTGTCTAACTTTATTGTAGAAGTATAAACATCTCCAACCCAGGGAACCAATTAGAGGAGACTAAGTCTCCACCAAACTCTGGAAACCAGGTGAGATGCAAGTATAAACTGAATAAATGGATGTTTTGCTTGTTTTTTTTTTTTTTTATAAACTTTTCTGTTGCTTTTTTTCTTCTTAGGTTGATGATATTTTTGGAAGCACGGGAGTTAATGGCAAAGAAAATGGATCTTCTGTAGCACCTGTCCCCAACAGAGTAAGGAAACTTACTCCCCCAAACTCATTGTAGTATATCTTCACCCATTATTAAGCTGTTGTTTGTTGTTTTTGTCTTTCTTTATTTTCCCATAGATGTCTCTAACACTGGAGGAAAAACAACGACTGGCTAAAGAGCAGGAACAAGCCGCAAAACTTAGGAGCCAGAAACCGTTGGCTCCACAGACCATTAAACCATCTTCCACTTCCACCACACAGGTAATATACTGTACCTACTAAACACACGTGTGCTATTTTTGTGTAACCTTAAATCTTAATTTATCTTATATTGCAGACTAAGGATCTGACCAGCAGTCTTCTAAACAGCATGACATCTCTGAACAGCCTGACTTTGGCCAACACAGCACGCCCAGGTCCAGTGCAGGGCAGCACCATGTCTGCCTTTCCTGCTCCTAGCCCTATGGTGGGCTCAATAGGTGCACCAGTGTCTAATGGCTTTAACCCACCCATGGGCTTTCAGGCAGGAGGGATGGGGATGGGCATGCGACCCACAGGCCCTACCCTTTATGGCGGCATGGCCACCACCACCAGCACACCCAACTTTGGTGCCCTAACACAGAGTCAAGGACAAATGGGCCAAGCAAATAGATCTCCAGACATGTCGGCTTTGGACAGCCTTTTTACATCTAATAAGCCCAAAGTCACCCTCAACCAATTGGGTCCAAAAGCTGCCCCTGCAAACAACAGTCCTTGGCTTAATCAGTTTGGTTCAGCCCAGAACACTCCGATGCAAGGTGCCTCAGTAGGCATGGGGGGCTTTGGGATGCAAGCAAACCCTTTTTTCAGCCCACAGAACTTTTCTCAACCTGCAGCTGCTCCTGGCATGAACCAAAGTGGAATTAAACAGAGTGCATCGGTCAACAGTGACCTCAAAGACTTATTTGGCTAAGGCTCAATTAAAGACAACAAAGTTATAATGATTTTATAATATCCAAGTTATGGTTTTCTGTATTTTAATTGAATCTGATTCAATTGTAGCTATAACTCACCTTCAACTTGTTAGTGAGTCTCAGTAAAGAGGCCTGCACCTAAATTTGACTTTGACTTGACCCAAACAATATGTGGTAGTTGGAAATTTATTTTCTATGTTCTTCAAATGCTGGGAATGAAAATATTTTCCTACGGTTTTGTACTCAACATTCTAAGTGTTACTCAGAAGGGTCTGTGTTTGTACCTAACTTTGTGAAGTGGCTGGTGGAGTTAAATTTAAAACTAAACATCTGTGAATTATTTAACATGGCAGATTGGTCATGGGTCAAATGGTGCACATTTGTTCAATGGCCTCCTACACTATTTTGGGATTTGTCACTTTTAAACCCAAACTGAATTGGCTTCAAATGTAAACAGTTGCACTGTGGAAGGAAGCTTGTAGAGAAAACAGAACAATACTTTGATTTAAAAAGACTAAATGAGCAAATGAGATGCCCTATTCAGTGTTTTTCTAATTGCCTCATTCTGTTGCCATCCCAGTCTGCTGTTTAAGTTGTCGGTGGTTTTGTCAATCAACCAATCTGCCTCCATTCAATCATTGTATCAGTTTCTGTAAATGCAGTATGGTTGACGTGTCGTTATGTGATAAAATATAATGTGTGAAGTAGCTAGTGTCACTCGATGCTATTGCTAAGAGTTTCCTAAAACCTAATCTCATGCACTGCTTATGGGCTACGGTGCCTTACCTGTGTACAACTAGACAGCTCCACACTGTTACTCAAGTGTTACTCTGTTGGATGAATTGGCTTTTTACACCTCTTCAAAAACTTCCTTTGTCGCATGTTACTGTACTTGATCACTAAATTAATATGACTTTTTCTTTGAATGACTAATTCCTTACTATCTAAATGACCAATGCTCTCTGCATCTTTAACATCTTATGCCATCAAATCTGCAGTACACCATTTCTTTGGAACAATTTATACAATATCAAAATATTGATATTATTTTCTGCACTTTTCATCTGTCATGGGGCCTGAGCTGGTGGTATAAGGTGTAAATATATAATTATTTAAACATTGAGGGCCTTTGCGTTTTTTATCATGTGATTATAAATAAGAGGCCTTAGATGAGTTGTGTGCAATAATTCTTAGAAGTAGCAGAAAGTTCAGGTTGGCGGTGTCTCAATCAGCCGCAGAAAAAGATCTTAAAATCTATATAATCATGCTCTATTTTTTTTCTTTTATTTTTTTTTACAATTTACCATTCCACTGTGTAGCTCTATTAAGTGTTTTTTTCCATTTAAATGGGTTAAATTTGACTTGATTTAAAAAAAATAAAAAATAAATCTTTTACAAAGTATGCAAGCTTTTTATTAAAAATTGTAATACAAATCCACAGAAGAAAATTAAGCTTATTCTCTATTCTTTGCAGACCACTACTGTCATGTAAAGTGTGGCCCTTGTGTATAGGGTCTCAAGTGATCCACTGAAAATATGTACACATAAAGAAATAATCTTCATTTGTGTGTTGCCTAAAAACTCTCATGTCTGATAACCTTTGTATAAAGTTCTAGTTAAAAAGCTATTTAGGCCAAAGCAGTAAATAACATAAATTGCACAGTAAAGAGTTGCAGGTGAAGCAAATGTCTAAAATGAAAGGGATGATGTGTTTTTCTCTTTTTTGCTTGTTTATTTTTATTATCCAAACATGAAGCAACTTTAACAAGAATCTGTGGAATGCCAATATTGGATTACACTTAAGGTGTAAAAGCTCATAAGTCAAGGTTTTAGTGCAGGTTCAGTTGGTAAAGATGGTTAGTGTACTGACTGGAAATACTGCATACACAAAAAAACAACAACAAAAAAAAACATTCCTTTGAAAAGCATTTGACATCAAGAAGATTATGAAATATAATGATTTACTCACTTTTAAATGAGGCAGGACATGGAAGGTCCCCTTAACTTTCAGTTTAGCCTCCATTGTCAGTTAGTTTGGAACCATCGGCCAAAGAGACACTTTGAAATAAACAGTAAAATAACAAAAATGCCACCAACATGCACACTTAAAGTATAAATGTTCACTGTATTTCTGAAGTAATCAGTTGCCAAAACATTGTTTTGATCCATAGACCACTAGAGCAACACACACCATATTGTTATTCAATTCAACATATTAGAGACTGGAAAAAAGTGTTTCTATAATTTAACACATCACCCAGCAGGCTAGAGGTTTGCGTCCAACCTAGGAGGAGGTAGAAAAGAAAAAAAGTGCTAAATACTACTGCATTAAAAGGCAGGTATTATAATAATAATATGAGAGGTTGAGCGTGTACCTGCAACTACAACCAGTGTAAACAAATACCTATGATCAATCAGTCTCCATATGTTTGGTGAAATAAGTATTTTTTGAGTTTGCTTTTGAAAACCTCAACAGAGTCAGCTCACCGCACTTCCACCGGGAGCCCATTCCATAAAAAGGGGACTCTATAAGAAAAGGCTCTGTAGACAGCAGACTTCTTCTTTATTCGAGGAAGTTGAAGGAGGCCAGCGTCCTGAGAGCGAAGGGTACGAGCTGGAGTATACCGGGTGATGAGGTCAGCTCTAACATGAATAGGAAGCCAGTTTAATGAAGCCAGACCAGTCCAAAGCGTTTGACACAATAAATCAAAACATTATTTTGTTCCATAAATCTTAAATCTTCCATAAACTGATTCACCTCCTATTTTTCAAATAGATCTCAATCTGTGAGTGTTGATGGTTCCACGTCTCACCGGTTGACAGTAGAAAAGGGTGTTCCCCAAGGTTCAATTTTGGGTCCACTACTTTTCACTGTTAATATATTAATCAGATTATTACCCCATCTTCCAACTGTACGACCCATTTTTATGCAGATGAAACTATTCTATATTCAGATGCCGCATTAGGGGCAACTAATATAGAATAGTTTCAGCCTTTTCTCAGCTACAAATTGCATTCAGTAGTCTACAATATTTATTAAGTAATTTTGAACTAGTATTAAACCCAAAAAAGACAAAATGCATGCATTTTTCTAGATCACATGTCATAGATTCCTACACCCCTATTTGTACCTTAAATGACTCCTTAAACAAACAAACTAGATCAAGTTGAAATAAACCAGAGCAAGTACAAGGCCTGACTCAAATAGAAAAATATAAATGAGACTTTTGAGACTGGAAAAGGTTATTATTCTCTATTCTACATGGCTCCTCTTCTTCAGAAATGTAATGTTCTCTAAAAAGTGGACTAATGGTACATTGTGCTTATTTTGTAACTCTTTAAAATACCTTTTTTTAATCGACTTATCTACCTCAATATGTAACGAAAAGCCAGGCTCAACTTATAGACCTTCAACAAACCTATCATTTACAAAAAGACCAACTACTAAATTTTAATCTATTCTTTCTATTTATTTAATCCTCTTTCCTTTTGTCCAGAAACACAAACATTATGTGTACATTGTGTCGCTGTTGGGTAAGGGCATCAAGGAGAGCCCGATCCCTCGCCACATAAACCTGTCTGCTCCGGGTCAGGTCAGCGCCGAGGACTACCACCAGATGATCACCGTGATCCGCGGAGTCAAGGAGGAAGAGTTTGACAAACTGAGACTGGAGCCCTGCAGCATCACCAATGAACTCGACAAGGTACAAGCGAGAAGCACACACACAAAATGACTTACGCCTTTCACTGTTGCAAGGATTCGATTAGATACTATTGATCCTGAGGGTCACGTTTCCACAAAGTTATTTTATGGCCTAAAAATCTCCACCTACAACTTCAAATGCACCATTTAAAGGTTGTGGTTCGGGACCCAACAGTGGGTCACGAGAAATTGTACAAACCATGTCAAGGTAAACACAGAAGAAAAGGTTAAAGCAAAAAGATAATAATCTGCTGAAATCCCATAGATGATTGTTTTTTTATTTTTTTTATTTTGTCTTTCTTGTGATGAAACGCTGTGTAAACCCTGGACAATCAGTTCAGTTCTAGCCTGGAGAGTCTGGCAGCAGTCTATCCACCAAACGTCCTCCTGTCACAGCTGAATATCCTTGCAGTGGAAATGTATAAGATACTCATCTGGAACAGAAAGACCTTCAGCTGGTAGACCACGGCTCTGCTGCTCACCAAACTGGAGCTGCACTGACCGTCAAAGTCTGGAACTAATAAAATCTCTAAAAGGGCTGGGATGACTCGGGAGCTTCTGGTTTAGGACTGGGATGACTCGGGAGCTTCTGGTTTAGGACTGGGATGACTCGGGAGCTTCTGGTTGAGGACTGGGATGACTCGGGAGCTTCTGGTTTAGGACAGGGATGACTCGGGAGCTTCTGGTTTAGGACTGGGATGACTCGGGAGCTTCTGGTTGAGGACTGATGTGACTTGGGAGCTTCTGGTTGAGGACTGGGATGACTCGGGAGCTTCTGGTTTAGGACTGGGATGATTCGGGAGCTTCTGGTTTAGGACTGGGATGATTCGGGAGCTTCTGGTTTAGGACTGGGATGATTCGGGAGCTTCTGGTTTAGGACTGGGATGACTCGGGAGATTCTGATACAGGAGGAGCTTGGTTAGCTCCTTCTGCCTAAACATGACCTCACGCAGGAGTGCCTCAGAAATGAGGGAGACCTTCAGGACCTTCTCCATCTGCAGACGGCTGAACAACTCGTCAGTCTGTCGCTGCATCTCCTGGTACTGCTGGACTAACTTGTCCCGACTCTCTCTGGCTTCCTGGATCTTGTCATTCAGCGTGTCTTGTTTTAGTTTTTTGCGTCGGAGGAGGAACAGTTCTTGTCTCAGGTCTTTGTTGAGAGTTTTAAAGGCACCCTCCTCTTGTTTCAGGGCCTTGAGTTCTTCCTCCATATTTAACCCCTTGTGAATCTCGAGATACTGCGCTCGGAGTTTGTCCTGAATCTGGACGTTCTCCTCTCTCAGCAAATCTAAGTTTGTGGTCATTTTTTCGTAGCTCTCTTGCGCTGTAGCTGCTCTGTGAAGCCGTTCTGTAAGTTCTTGAGTTGTTTTACTGAGGCGATTGTTTTCCAATCGTAAGACTTCGTCAGGCAGCTTCATCGAGCAATAGATCAAGTAGTCAGACCTTCTGTTGATAATCTTCTCGTTGAGGACCCTCACATGTGCCTTGAGATTCTCGTTTTCCTGTTTAACACGGTTGCCCTCCTCTCGGTCCACCTTGCACTTGATGACCATTGACCCTAGTCTGTCGTATTCTTCAGTGAGTTTAGCTTTTTCTTCTTGGAGCAGTTTGTTTTCCTGACACAGGGCTTTCTTTGACGATTTCAGAGCATTAAGGAGTTTGACACTGGCGTCCATTTGGTGAATCTTCTTCTTCATCTTCTCAATATAATCCTTCAGCTGCTCATTCTCTTCGCGGCTCTTTTCCGTCTCCTCTGTCAGTATCCTGCACTGATTCTCAAAAGCAATCGCAGCACTGTACTTCTCGTGTAGTGCAGTGATTTCGCTGCAAATCCTCTCCCTCCTCTCTGGTGTTGACCAACTGTTGGCTGAGGTCTGAAATCCTGGGCTCCTCTGGATGGACCTGGGCTCCTCTGGATGGACCTGCAGTCTCATAAATCTGGGGGCCATTTTTTTCTTGCATCTTACCCAGTGATGCCATGAGTTGAAAGATCGTGCAGTTGACGTCTTTCTCCCGCTGGGCCACCCCCAACTGACTGGCTCGGACACTTCTTATCTTCCTGTAACTCATTCTTGTCGTTTGTCGTTTGTTTAGCTGCAAATGAACCAAGGACTAAATTTAAAATGAGCCTGAAGTGTTTTGAACTGGGCAGATTCTGATTCTGTGATGTCACATAGTGAGGTCATCTTGTGACATCATGGGCCATAATGCAAACTGACCAGAATCAAGCAGTATTTCTTACATTTTAAATTGTGGTCCCTACATATTGTTTTAAATCAAAAAATAAAATAAATTTAACAAGTTTTGATATTTAAACACAAATATTTTATCTAGTGTCCTTTGCAAAAATGTTTTTTTTTTTTATAAATATTTGAATCCACTTCAGTCTTGATCATGAATACAAATTATTTGATTCATTTCAGAATTTTAACTTTTTAGTTTATGTTAGTGTTTCAATGGCATCACAATGTTTCTTAAAAAAAATAATTTTTGAAATTTGAAAAGTGAATTTTTGTTACATTATTACAATCCTGGAAATATCAATGATTAGCAACAAAATAGATTTACATTTATTCATTTAGCTGACGCTTTTATTCAAAGCAACTTACACTTACTTACTTACTTACTTAAGGTTCCATTCACCAGTGTTACAGCTGGAACACCACAAGGTGGGTTAAGTATCTTGTCCAAGGACACAACAACAGTAATAACTGTGGGGAGAGCGGGAATCGAACCACCTACCTTCTGGTTGAAGGACGACCGCTCTACCACTGCGCCCCCGATTAAAGAAGAAACTGAGAGCATGGGTTTTCTGAGTTTGTAATATCTAAAAAGATATTACAGCTAGCATGAATAAATCTATTGTTTTGCTGTTAAACTATGTTTAATAGCCATGTACGCAATGCAAATAGTGTTTGGATTTGAGCAAGAAATGACATGATATATTGTATATCTGGATCTATTTTTTAAAGCAAAGCCAGTAAAAATAAATTTGAAACTCTACCTTAACAGTATTATGATTAATTGAAATGGTTCCTCAATACATATATCTTGGCATTTGCTTGGATAATAATAATAAATAATAAATCATCTTTCAAATATCATAGAGAATGTCTTTCCCAGAAATTAAAAGTACAAATGGGTTTTATTTACCAGAATAGAAAAAACATCATTTGTGCTACAGTTTTAGCACTGCTGGATTTTGGGGGATACTATACTATTATACAGTTTACCATAGCACAATAATTACTGTACCCGCTATTGCACAAGGTCACAAGATAGACTTGTGCTATCAATACCACAAATTCACACAGAGTTACAAAAAATGGTTTAAGATACTATGTGTTCTATGTTATCTGATGGCTGTAATTGTTATAATTAATTGTAGATCATGTGTGATAGGGGAACCTGACAAATTGCACATTTGTTTGCTATAGATGTTTTGATTCATATTTATGACTGTATTAACTGTTATATAATATTTCTTGTACAAAAAAAGAGAATTTCATACTAATATGCAAAACAGTCTTTCAAATTTATACAGATCATGAAAACGATAAACACACATAACACAACATAGTTAACATACCTTACATTATTTTTTTTTATTGGGGAAGATATTTTTTTTGTGGGAAAAAAAACTGTTATCCTCCGATGCGCTTGAGGGCGCAAATGTACTCTTTAGTGCTATTGGCCAGATCCGGTGCACTTACATTAAAGCTGGCGAAGATGAAAATAGGGTCCCTCGGAAGCAAGTAAAACAGTTTTCTCCCTCGAAAGTACACTTAATTGACAAAACGTTGAAGGGGAAATTGAAAAATGGAGTGTCATGACTACGCTGACACGAGCACAACTCACGATAAAGCCAACCCGTTGGAGTTCGTATATAAAAGTGAGTAAAGGCGACGGCAAATGTCTAAATGAACACGCTAGCTTTTGGTTGGTTGCTCGATTTCACTCACTGAGCTCCTAGCAAGTGGCTATAGGCTGAAAGTGAACACGCCGTCGCTTACACTTGCCAAACTACCTGGTTGTGAGTTTCCTTGTTTTAATTAATACATTTAACAATATATATAATTAAAATAGGCCATCAAAGCGATAGTATACAGAGCAACACAAAACACGCCAGGTTTGTTCACTGTTCAAAACAAAATTCAACAGTGCCATAAGTTGACTGACTGATGTCATCATGTCGGTAAATTATAGATCAATGTGTCAAAAAGTATGAGCTATTTTCAAAAACTTATTTTCAGAAACTATGCCCTTTTCTACAGTGAGTGCAAAGGAAACAGAAGACTTTGTGAAGCTGAGGATTTCAAATAAAAGTCTTTTTTCTGGAAAGAGAAACGCATCCATGTGTGGATGGAGGTAATCTGTAAATGCTCTTAATAAATTGCCTATAAACCCTTCTTTATGTTACTTTTAACAGTATATGCATCTTGTTTAACACAGAACTATTCTTAAACATATGGGCCTTCAACACAAGATGACCCATTATCAGGCATCAAAAAAATGGGAAAATATGAAGAAGAAATATAAAGTATTACACCTTTTTCTATTCTATTAGTTCTCTGTTGTTACTTTCCTTTTAATTTGCTTGTCCTGTGTCTGCCTCTTCAGGATTTAAAGAACCCTCCTGAAGGGATGACAGTGTTCATTCAATGGCCTTATTTCTCTTTGATGGATGATGCCATGGAGGGTCGACTAGAAAGCAGTGCTCCTATTCTCACTGTGGTAGAAAAAGACTTGGGTAATGAAGACTACTTATCCATCCCGAAACGGAAGAAGAAGAAGGCATCATTGCCACCCTCTTCTGATTTGATCACAGGACCAGAGATTGAGGTTACTCTAAATGGAGAGATGGAAGACAGTCAAGACATTGATCTCATCATGCAGGAAGTGGACGATGAAAAAAAAGTAATGGAAAGATACAAGCTTGTGATGGAAAGAGAACATATACTTTTGCAGAGGGAGAGGGCAGCACTGGACAGAGAAATTGCTGCATTAGAGCGAGACCGAGCATCTCTGGACAGAGACAGGGCAGCCATAGAAAGAGAAAAGGCACTATTGGAAAGAGAGAAAGCATTAGTGGAGAAAGAAAGAGATGCTGTCAGCAAAGAGCGTCAGGCTCTGGAGCGAGAAAAAACCCGAATGGAGAAATCTAATGTAAGAACTGAGGAGGACTTGGAAAACATATCTGTTATTATGGACAGAAAAGACCGCTTTCTTTTCCTGTTTGAAAAGCTTATTGATAATTTTTGAGGGTATGTTTATAACTCCATTTCATATAATAATAATAATAATAATAAAGTATAAACTATATTACTTTACAATGATTTAGTTGCTTTCATAATGACCAAATTTTAATTTCCTGTTCCTTCAGAGACTCATGATCTTAAAATCATCAATGAACACGTGGAGCCACTCCCAGCTTGGAGAGGTCTTCAAAACAACTTTATTCACTTGTGGTTATTCCATACATTGCACACAATAGCAAGCTATTAGTTTTACCCCATCCACCATCAACAACCCCCCCTCCCAATTCAAACAATAGTCTTGAGTTGTTGAAAGGACTCAAAGCATTAGAGTCTTTGATATCAGCCATTGCATGTTTAAAATCAAATTTTAAAATAAAATATACCAAATATTGCAGTTCATGTAAAAAAAAATTTTTTTAGAATATATATTTTTATATTACAGTACAGACTTTACAACAAATAGTTGTGTTTAAATGCATTTTTTATTGTTTTAGATAATCACTTTTCCTTTAATTAAGCTCCAGCTTTAATAGGTTTATGCTAGTATACATTTCCAAGAATGTTAGATTGGTCATAAAATTTATTATTATTATTATTATTTTTACAAAAAAACATATTTAAACAATGGACTCTGGCCAGTTTTAAACAGACACCAAACTCAAACAGGCTTTTTTAGGGGGTTATCACTTAATTCCTCGAAACACCTCCTTTAGACTTTAAATCAAATTGTGGAACTGTTGATGTTTAGGTGTTTGTGTACATGTAAAGGTAAGTTATGAAGTTATGTTTTGGTAAATTATGAAACTGTCAATGTTTATATGTTTTGTTACCTATCACAAAAATCTGAACAATCGATCAGTGCTTGACCAAGAGAATTAGAGTTGTAGTTATTTGTTGGTGAGAGTGTGTGAACCATAAATGTCCACGAAGAGTTCTGTCTGAACTATCTGTCAGCAGCAGAGGTAACAGTTGAAAATTATGCTGTTGTAGGTGTTTGGCTCATGAGTGAATTAAAGGTATTCTGTGAGGAAATGTCAATATGTACAAAGAGATGTGTGCACATGGTTGCATTTGTGGGAGTCAGTGTGCAAAAGTACACGTGTGGTTAAATGAGATTCCCAATGGGTATACGAGGGAGGCAAACGTAAGCCTGAGGGGTCCTGCTGAGGTTGATGGGGTTGCCGTCCAGACGAATGTCCTCCAATGCGTTCCTGATATAGTTGAAATCTTTCAGGTTGCAGAATGTGTCCTCGTGCATCATTTGAATGTTGTTACGCTGAATAAAGCAGATGTAATTACATATAGCAGACATGTAAAACAAATCTGTCATTAAACAAAAAGAAAAACAATGGCCTTCTGTCTTATATAATTTAAATATAAAGTTATACTCTAGTTATTACAAGTTCTTGTGTAACCAAAATAGTGGTCAAATATCCCATAAGTATTTTGTTGTTTGTGTTGGAAAAAATACATTCTTTTTATTTTGTAATAATGGTAAATTATTAATCATTAAAAAAAAATGTAATGGTAGAAGTTTAAGTATTAAAGTAAAACAAGGTCAGTTCAACTTGACCTGTTCAAAGCATGTACCTGTAGGTGTAGAGATCGCAGACTGTCTGGTAGAGGCACAGGGATGTAGTCAATAGTGTTGTCCGTCAGGTACAGGTACAGCAAGCCAGTCATGTCCTGGTGACAGCATCAAAAGATAAATATATGATTGTGTTATGAATTTTGATGATAAAATAATACTTGGTTAATACTTCTGCATAATTTGTAAATGTTAAATGGTACTTAATGAAGGTGAAATGCCTCATTGTGCATGTTTTTTTATTGCCTCACTGGTTAATTTTGGCTGTATTATTTCAGCTACACAGCCAGAATCTATGATTGGATGGTAAGACCAATGTATACATACTTTGAAGGCCTCGCTGTGAATGCCTTTAGAGACAATGTTGTTATGGCTTGCATCGATTAGTGTCATGGTCTCTGGAAGAGCAGGCAGCTGTGAGATGTGATTCTCTCTGATCACCAGCTCCTCGAGTTCAGGAAGATCCACAAATGCTTGGTCGGCAATGGATGTGATTTCATTGGCCGTAAGGTCGATCCTCTTGAGTTTGCCTTAAACAAGTGGAATACCTATTGAGCTGCTGCGCTGTATTGTTGGCATTTCAACATCATCAGTAATACATACTCATATTGGCAAAGTCGGACTTGTTGATCTTGGTGATTCTATTGTAACGTGCATAGAAGTGTGTGGTCTCCTTGGGGAGTGGAGGTACACTGTCCAGCTTCAAGTCGTCACAGTAGACAGAACCACCCAAACATGTACATAGCAAGCAAGTAGGCATACCTGAAGCACACAACAAAGGTGTTAGGGATTTGGTAAATTATCACACATAGAATGACTGCTACTTGTGGCAATATAGGCAACTCTAAAGTTTCAACTCAGAAACTTATCTGTGTCTGGCCCAAACCTAACTTCAACTCTGCTTGAATTCACTGCTACACAATACTGACCTGGCCAGACAGGCTCCTTAGTCCCTTCAGGATCATCTGGAATACCAGATGGGCCTTCTACCGTTCCTGTACCCTCCTGAGGGGACACTGTTGTAGTTGGCAGCAGCCCCTCCTCTTGTTAGAGACAAGTGTAGGTTTTAAAAGGACAGGTTAGATTAGCACAGCAAGTCTGACAATCAGCACTGCACTGGTTGCCACACTTGTTTCTTCAAGGTTATTTACACAGCATTGTTAAAGCAAGTGGTTGAGACATTTAACTGAAATTGAGTTAAATGAAAGTTGTATTTAATGTGGCTGTTAATAAATATTTAAATTAAGAACATTTTTAAAACAAGACTATTTAGAGTTCTTCCCCCAACTCACATAACATTTTCCTTTTGCCTAATTTAGTCTCTCTCTTTCTCTTTCTCTCTCTCTCTCTCTCTCTCTCTCTCTCTCTCTCTCTCTATATATATATATATATATATATATATATGTTTATAAAATATGCAATATTACTGCTTTATATCTCACTCAAGTGAGATACTGACCTTTATCAACATCAGGCACCAGAGTTACCTCTGGATCTCCAGAAGCAGAGACTCCTGAAGTCCCAGAGATATCTACCCCTGAGATTCCTGAAGTTGCAGAGAACTCCTCAGAAGTACCTGAGGCCTCCAGGACCTCAATAGTCCCTGGATGGACCTGTGTATGTACCTCCTCCCCTTGTTAAAGCAATGGGTGAGGATAGGAGACAGGAAGTTAGAATGAAAATTAGTCAAGTTATAAGTGATCTTTAACTAATAAGTTTTAGATGATGACATTAAGCAGCATGTTTACACAAAACACAAAGTGGTAGCTCAACATTTTACTACACTGCACAAAGACGCAATTAAATGAAAGTAACATTTACATAAATCAGATGAGACTGCTTTTCTAGAGCAGTATTTTCCAAAGTGTGGCCTGGGACCAAAAAGAGATGAGACACTTCAGAATCTAAAAAAACTGAAATAGTAACAAAACAATGAAAATAAATATATTGACACTAAAGAATGTAGAAAAGGACTAACAAGAGACAAAAAAGAACCAAAATGCACAAAACAATGCAAAAAAATGGAAAAATCAACTTAGTGAGGTTGGTTAACAATTTTCCACAGGAAAAAAAGTTTGGGATACAATGTTCTAGACAGCCGAGGTAGGATAAATGAAAGGCTTTTCTACCCCACAGCATTACTAACCTTCTACTAATGTTATTCCTGAGAAACCAGATTCACCAGACTCCCCAGATGCCTCTGGGATTCCTAAGGCCCCTGAAATCCCAGAACCAGACAGGTCCCCAGACTCTCCCACTGGGCATTTAAAAACAATTTCAGAGCTCCCAGATAAATCCTCAGATCCGGAGATGTCCCCCAATCCGGAGATGATCTCCAATCCGGAGATGATCTCCAATCCGGAGATGTCCCCTGTTCCGGAGATGTCCCCTGTTCCGGAGATGTCTCCTGTTCCGGAGATGTCCCCTGTTCCGGAGATGTCTCCTGTTCCGGAGATGTCCCCTGTTCCGGAGATGTCCCCTGTTAAGGAGATATCCCCAGACCCAGAGAGATCTCCAGATATTAAGATATCTCCAGAAACAAAGAACTCCCCAGATTCACCAGAGCTGACGAGCTCTTCAGATGCTCCGGAGATAAAGACAATGTCACCAGAACCCCCAGAGCCACCAGAGACCTGTGGGTCTCCAGAGCCTCCAGACCCAGATGACCCTGAAGCTCCTGAAGCCCCAGATCCCGCCGAGCCCACAAAATCCCCGGACACATGAAGGATGTCACTGGGCGTCAGACGCAGCTCCACCTCTTGTTAGAGACAAGATTAGGTATTAATGAACACATAGATGACAAGGAGAGAAAGGTGACTTACACTTAGTGAGTTCACAACATTGATTAGGTGCAATGGCAACAGTACACATTTAACCATTTACAGCTAGTTAAATGGAAGGCATGCATAAGGAAAACACACAAAGAATGAAGAATTGTTAGCCCCTTTTTCTCATGAATGTTGAATATATGTGAGCCTGGACATGGACCAGCACGGTTCTCCTTAAAATTTTCAAATGGCTATTTATTTTTGTGGGTTTGGTTTGTTGGTGCTTTTTCAGACCTTTCTCTGTCTCTGGGCCCATGAGAACCCCAGACCCTCCTGATCCCTGTGGGATGAGCTGGGGCTTTAGGAGCATTTCTTCTTCTTCCTCCTCCTCTTCCTTCTCCTCTTCCTCTTTTGTTACAGGGTAGCTATAGTCAGGTGGAGTCAGTGTTCCAATCTCTATCTAAGAGACGAGACCAGCAGTGAGGGAAAATGTTATACTCAGTTAAACAATGATGAATCAACAGCTTTGTGTAAATGAGATGACAGGTACTCATTGTAAAACTCATATCAAAAATTTAATTTGTCACACTGATCAAGAAGCTGTGTGAAACTAACAAATACAACTGTGTACATTTAAGACTTGCTGACAAATGTACAACAACATTGACAACCCTGCTGAACAGATCAGACTTTTGCTGTCCTGGGGCATTAGATGTGACTGTGAAATGTACATACCATACAGGCCCATAGTACCTACACACAGTATACAACAGCATCAGTGAAGTCAAGAATAAAGTTGTCCACAAAGTATTAAAATACATACCACACACACACACACACACACACACACACACACACATTGCTCACCAGATATACAATAATACAATACTGATATATTGCTGAATATACTATACTGAGAGTTAGTAGCAATGAAGACAATCTTTTCAAGCTTCCTATTTAACAACAGTAAAACATATCTATAACTCACATATTTGTAACTCACACCGTCTTTGATTGTTATTACAGCATTATCTTTGTAAATTTAAGACTCACTGAATGTGAATAATTAACAAATGTCATTGCCACAATATATCATACCAAACTCCATAAATGACTTTAAATAGAAGAGTAAATATCAGTGAATGTCCATCTGTTTTAATCTTTAATATTTTTTGTTGGTTCAAGCCTGCAGTTCAATTATGGACCAGATGAGGGCAATAAAGCTCCACTCACTGATGCAGGTAAATACTTGCTGCTCTCTCAGTAAATAAGGCTGACTCAATCCTCCAAAAAGGAATGGTCCTTGTGGATCCAAGACGCACATGGTGACTGCAGGACACACATTTAAGCTCTATCAACCATTCTGAATCAGGTAATAGGTTAATATAGAGCATAAATGCCTTTAGCATACAACTAATTGCACTTTAGCTGGAAAAGCTTCCAATATACATACTTATTATGAATAAACCAAACATGCAAATACACTGAAAGCACCAACATGCAACATATATAGCAGTGAGTGTCATATTTTAGACTTTGGCAAAGATGCATTTTGGATACAACAAGGTAGGCCTTTGAAAAATCTTGCACAGAGTTAGCTTGCTGGAGCTTCTCTTCATTTCCCTCGTTCCCCAAAGCAAACATATACACCCATGAGGGAAATGGGCAAATGCTGTGAAACCAGTAATGCAGAGAAGAAATCCTTGATACAGCATGGGAAAAGAGAATTCACAAGGGAAAGGAGATTGGAGTTGCTAAACAGCCATAGGCTTCAAGTGAAAGCCAGATGTTATACTTTTGCTTTTCTGCATCAGTTATGTAAATCAGGAAATACACTCACCAATGTATTTGTTAACTTAAAACTTTCCAACTTTTTAAAGCTAAATGTACAATACTGAACACAAGCCAATGGCTCCATCAAAGCTGTTCTTTCTCTGCAGGGTTTATCCCCAACTCATTGTTTGCAAAAAATACACATGAAGTTTATGGAAAGAGCTGGGTATGTATTTTTTCTCTGGTTTGTGGTACAAAACACCACAACAAATCACATCATCTAGATTGTCCAAACAATGACTAAGTATAAAGTAATGCAGTTGAGGGTAATACAAGAAACAAAACAAATATGACTCAACAATGAGAAGGATTATGTAGAATAAATATAGAAACTGACCAGTATGAGTTTATTGGGGATATTCCAGATGACAAACTAAGCAAGTCTAGAGTTTAGTCTGTAGTTTTTGATTAAAACCTTTGTAAACCTGAAGAAGACAATTTGGATTTTACAGTGAGCGAGTCTTTAATCCTGTCAAAAGTCCCAAGAAAAAAAGAAAAACCTCAAAATCTGGATTTAAATAGACACATTATTTCAGAGTTTTATATTTCCCTCAGCACTTCATTTCTTTGTTGATCAGATTTTTGTTTGTGAATCAAATCAATTTAAGTATCACACTTAAAAAAAGGCACTTTAAGCTCTTTAATCTCTCCTTTAACTGTTCTGTCAACAAAACAACACTACATTCTGTTTTTCAACAGTGATTATTCAATGCAGGCAGTATGAGAAAGATATATAACTCTAATTTAATAGCCTCTCTTCTACTACTTTGTCAAATTATCACAGAAATCTTGCTTAATAAAGTTACATCCCAGCAGGATATAATCCAGGCTACATCCAAAATGCCCAAGAACCTACTGCCCATGTGCAACACTCAGCTGCACATCAAAGTTCAGTGCCTCACAATAATGCAGGCTAGAGAGCTTTATTAAATTACAATTTTGATTGATTCTGATTGGAAATAACTAAAAGGACTCCATAAAAATAAGCTGTAAGGTTTAAGGTTCATTGGAATGGCAATAGTTGTAGTTGTAGGACTGCAATACACAGAACATGGTAAATGTATTGCTATTTCCTTATCAACAATCACAAAGTCCATATACCACTGCTTACAATAATGACAGAAGTCTATATTCAGATAGATAATCACACTGCATGTCAAAACAGTTGGCTTTTAAAAGTTTTAAAACAAACTTCAACTAATTTTAAAACTGGGAGCAGTTAAACCAGTGAAAGTTAGTCCTGAGATCTGTATCTTCCAACTTTTAACATCCCAACTGTATCACAATATCCGACTGAGGTATCACATTACATCACTTATAATTTTCTGATATTGTCCATTGATCACTGTTCCTAAGTTTGCACGTTTAATAAAGCATCTACCCAGCTATACATACAGCAGTGTCCAGAAAAGTTTAGTTGGTTGCCTTTCACCATATTGTTGTGGTCTATATATATATATATATATATATATATATATATATATATATATATATATATATATATATATATATTTTTTTTTTTTCAAATTAACAAAATATACATTATATTTATATTATATAGAAATGCTTCCTCTGATTAGTATATGTTGAGTGAATAATTATTCCAGACTTATTTAAGAAAGAGATTTGTATGGAAGTAATTGTGGTTGAATTAACCACAACCACCACAGAAAGTCAAAGCAAGTCCAGGCTTGATTTTCTTTTCAAGAATCTGAAGTTAAGATGAGTTGTGAGCAAGAAACCGTCCCAGAAAAACAGCAGCTCACTGTGTGCTGCGTTTGTGCCTCTATACACAGTCTTTAAGCTTCTGTGTGGCTTGCAGTTATTGTAAAGAACTTGTTAAAGCTCTATCATTAAATGAATTGCAAATAAAAATATGAAAAAGGCCACAACATACATAACAAGAAACCTTAAAAACATAACATCTTCAGTAAGTTTGCAACCAATTTGAGCCATTGATTGTTTCATTGACATGTTGCGTCACAAAGAGAATTTCTCCATCTTACAAATAAAATGCCATAAACCATTGCATGAAACACAACTTTACTTCCAACAAGTAAATCTAGAAATGCTGGAGCTATGTTAAAAGTTTTTTAAACCAGCTCAATTTCCTACCTCAGGATCATCGATGGTCAGTTCCTCTTCATATTCATACATTTCTGGATTCTCCGAATTGTCTAGATCCACATCGTAGTTGGTGGTGTCATACGAGTCCAAGTCAGCTTGTCGGGAAAATCTGGGGCTGGCCACTACTGCTTTGAGGACAAAGAGTCCCAACACAAACCGTGCGAGCATCCTCATAGTCCACCTTGACCCAACAGAAAATTAAAATCAAACAAATGCTAACCTCTTGCAGTGTGCATAATAATTACACTATAGGCTTATCTGTCCACTGAAATTCATATTCAACTATACACAACACTAGTACAAGAGCAGGTCTTATGTTCCAGGACATGTGCATTGATGAGCATGCTATTTGTGTTTATTGTGTAATTACAGTACTACAGCCATTTTGTTGTGCTACAGACCAGAGGGTGACTTTGTGACATCACAGGGGTCGTTGAATTAATTACTGTGGTGCAGACAGCTCGAGGGGCTAAAATATGAGGGCCTCCTGCTGTGCACTGTAAGCCACAAATCAGTACTTGCCTGCGTCAAAGGGTCACAAGTCAAAACTGATCTGATAAAGAATCATGGGAAATTATTCCTCAGTTTGAAGGACTGGGGGTTTAGGAACTTGTCTTTGGGCCCTTTCAGTTTTGCAGTAAAAGTATTTAAGAAGCAAACTAATTTACAAAGAGCAAGGACTCTATTCCACACCCCATAACTACCCTTGAACAGTATATTATTTTCCATAACACCATAAGTTTGGCCAATACATGTAGCAGAAGAACTGAGAAATTTGAACATGTAAAAGAAAATATATTTACATTTACATTTATTCATTTAGCAGACGCTTTTATCCAAAGCGACTTACATATATATATAATATATATTTTCAGTAAGCACTGATGAACTTGTACTGAAATGAACACTGATGAACTTTGTACTGAAAGTAACTTGACTGAAAAGATAAGCATGTTGTATGCTGGAAATATGATGTGACAACAAAGTGTTGTATACTCATGGTTAACATATCCCATGCCACTAGACATGAAATAGATCTGATCACGTCTAAGAATAGTTGTAGGTTGGGTCAGAAAAATTTAAAGAAAGGGAAAGGCAGATGCAAGATTAGAGATAGAGAGGGATGTGGATATAGATGTTGGTGCTCAGGGTTGGACGGAGAGGGTGAGAAAACTTACAGGTACAAGGAACCAAGTGAGAGAGCAGAGCAGAGACAGATTTTGCAGCTAACTCAACCCCTCACCGTTTACAGAGGCCCTTTATGAGGCCCAGTCATTGCCTGTCTCAACACTCAAACTCCAAATTCCACCGAGGTTTGTGGACAGGATGGCAGTGAGTTACAGCTGCAAGGAAAAGCTTCTTTGAGCAGCATGGGAGCTCAAACACAAACAGAGATACACACTAGGAAAGACACATCCTCTCACAGATGCATGCTCTGTTTGCACACACCTATCATTCAGAGAGAGAAAATAAGAGAAACCTCGGCTTCTATTTTTGGGATGAGTGCAGGTATATAACAAAATACAGCATTGCAGCTTATTTCAGGCATGAATCTCATCTTTGTTGATATGCAAGAGTTTGACTTAAAATGCAAAACAGCCTCTATGCTGTTCTTTGCATGCACCCCCAAAGAGAGGATAACACTTAAATTTTTAAGCTAAAAAGCCTATCATTGCTACTGTGAAAGAAGCGCTGTCCAGAGACAGAGATGTGCTTTAATACAGGCAATCAGAGTGTACAGTGGAAACTGTGTAGCCCTCAGACTACTCGGTGTTATGCTTGGCTTCACAGTGGGCATTCATGATATCTACATTTACATTTAGCAGACACTTTTATACAAAGCAACTGTGGGGAGAACGGGAATCAGCCTTCCAGTTATAAGACTACCACTGTGCCCATCTACCTGATTCCCTCAAAAACCACAAGCAAACCGGATGACTGTCCCGTGGGTATAGACTACAAAGCAAACGGCTATATTTCTTTTATCAAACATGAAAAAATCAAACGTAATCGAAAATTTTACTTCTAAAAATGCAATGTAGTTGTGGTAGTTTCTGATATAAAACACACACCTACTGAATATATCATCATGTCATATATTGACCATAGAAATGCATTTCAGAAAAAGAAATATCAACAAAATTGAAACAATTTCAAAAACACCTGTTGAAGTCTCAAATTTCATCTAAAAATCCCAGCCTTTGTTTTTCTGTTTCTAAGGTCTTCCACAAACACCTGTAAACTCTTTGACCTAAACCCTGAGTGAAAATAATGCTTCTGCATCACCAACCAATTAGCCAAGCAGCTCCTATGCAAACTGTGAATAGCTGTATTTTTGGAGAGTTTACTCTGTTTTCTTAATCACCATCGAACCAATATGAAGATAGCAGTGAGAACGCTTACCTCTGTCTCCTGCTTTCCCGAATGGTCCCTTCAGCCGTGATGGAGATGCTGAGGGCTCCGGGACTTGGCTAATGGTGAGAGGTCGCGCAGGGTGCCTTGAAGAGGGAGGGCACGTGTGTGTAGGGATTGATGTGTGTGAACAGTGGGTGTGTGAATGTGACAACGTGTAGGTGTGTATGTGAAGGTCTGTGGTATGGCAGACCTGAGTGCCCTGCCTCTTATGTGTGAAGGTAGGCACTGAGACTGACTGGACCAGAGCAGATTGCTTTTGGTCACTCGATGCCTCCACCCCAAACTCCGACGTGCAAAAGCCTTTTAGAAACATCACACATGCATACAAGACACAGGAAAAGACCAAAGGCCCCCCAATGGCGAAATGCTTTTTATCCTTTACAAGAGGAGCCTTTGTTTTTCTAAGAGCACAGCTCAATCAGACTAAAATATTTGTCCACGTTTTCCTGTGAAACTCTAACATGTGTTACTTTCATGTATGAGGGGATCTATGGAGCTTGTGCACAATGGGACCACTGTGAAAGCCCATATTAGCATGGTGCTGAGAGGAAGTCCCAGTTTGGTCCTCTCTTTTGGTTGAACCTGACTTCTCATTGCACCATCCTGGGGTAAACTCCTCTCATTGAATAAACTAGTTCAGTTGCAACTAAGACCTTTAACCTGGTTTAATAAAACAATGTAATCTTATAAAGGCTATGGCCACTTGTTCTTCATTAATAAAAACAGCCAGATACTAAAATAGACCTGGTTACAGTTTTGTGTTGCCTCCCTCTTCCTTCACACACATGGTAACCATTGATGAGTGACGTGACAAAAGTCCTGCACGAGAGTTGCAGAATCTGCCCTGCACCTGCTATAAACTGGGCCAACTGAGTTTTTTCTCTCATAAGCAGATAATTGAAATATCTATTTTTACAGAAATTAATCCTCCTAACTGGAGGAACTGTAGCTTTTAACATAAATCTAAAATTAAACCTTTAAACACATAGTTAATAGTTTATATTTAGTTCGTAGATAAAAATAAATAAATATATATATACATATTATTGCAATACAATATTTAATAATTAACTGCATGTGTATGAGTATATCATAGTTTTATTTAAGTTTCATGTCAAATAACACACTCAAGCTCACAATGTAACAAAGACATTTAAAACTTGACATGTTTTGGCATTTATGAAAAACAATTTTCAAATTTTACATTTATACATAAAATATAATTTTATGAATCTCTTATTTTCCCTGTAAGAAATATACAACTAGAGCACTAATCTTCTTTTGGCTTCATGTCACAAATACATGGTTTTCTTGATGTATCCAAAATGTCTAAATAAAATACAACGTAAAAACCTTAAGTGCTCCAAGATGAACAATCCTTACTCTATGAGCATGTGTATGCTTAGTATATCTCATTTTTATTAAGAATACCACATGCAGATGAATGCACATACTAATAATAAAAGGCACAACTAGTAAAACCCTTTTCAGGAAGTTAAACTTAGAAACATCAATTAAATAAGCTGATGTTTTGCAGAAAAGTCCTTTTTAGATAATAATAGATGTGAGAAGACGGAAGCATGAAATGATATCACTGGGAATGGGTGGTTTTATCTCATTGCCATCCAGTCGGAGATAACGCAATCGAGGAGTGCTTTCATTGGAGGTGTCATTGACAGGATCTGCTGAGTCTGGGCAGACACTGGAGCTGCTCACAGCTGAAAAAACAATACATGAAAGTAGGTCATTTTTTTGTTTTCTTAGACCCATCATTTTGTGTGAATCTATAATCTTATACAATACGTTTCTACTTACTTCTGATCTTGTTGTGGTCCAGGTACAGGTGTTCAAGGCCAGAAGGAATGAGGGGCACCTCAGTCAGCTGGTTGTGGGACAGCTGCAAGTCCAAAATGCTTGAGACATTGAACACATCTTTAGGAACTCCACTACTGGCAAGTTTGTTGTGGTTGAGCCTAATAAACGCCATCTTTGGCAAACCTTTGAAATAACCAGCTGGGATCTTGTCAATGTTATTGCCATCAAGGAAAAGTTGCGTTGTGGTGGGTGGTAATCCAAGAGGCATACTGGTCAGCTGGTTCTTGGCTAAATTGATCTGCACTAGGCTGTTTAGACCCTTTAGGCTGACCTCTGTGACTGCATCATCCATCAGCTTGTTACCCTGAAGATCCAGGAGGCTGAGTTTATTCAGACTAGAGAAAGCACCAGCAGGGATTTTGGAGATGCGGTTGCGAGACAGTTGTAGATTTTCCAGATTGGATGGTAAAGAAGATGGCACAGAAGTCAACGAGTTGTCCTCCATGTACAGATGAGCAAGATGGGACATTACATTGAAGAAACCTTGTTCCACTCCGTTACTTGTGATTTTATTGCGATTCAGGTTCAACCAGCGCAACTCTGTGGCATTACGCAGAGCATCAGCTGATAGCGCTTCAATGAGATTATTCTGGAGGTAAAGATACCATGTGTATGGGGGTATTTTGGGGACAGAGGTCAGGCCTTTATTGTCACAGTAGACAGCTCGAGGAAAGTTCGGAGGGCAGCGACACTCTTGAGGACAGGCTTGAATCTGGGCCATTATTTCCTCATAAGACATGTCCTGGCTGAGAATTGGTCCAACCAGACTCAGCATGTAGATAATGCTCAGGAGAACCTTCATTTTGTAGTTTCACCTATAAAATACAAATTGATTTAGGCAAACAGAGAGAAAGTAGCACCTATGATCCGGTGCAAACACTCAAGATAAAGTAGGTCGGGTTCATTTGGGACTTTGAGGAATTAGGTCATGCTGAATCTGAAATGCAAATTGGCTGATCAAGCAAACACATAAGGGTTGTGACCCAGTTTAGTCAAAACAAATGCACAGCATCCACTGCCAAAAAGATCAGTATTATCTGATGAGTGAGGGAACAAAAGTGTGAGTTCAGAAGTCATTCCTCCTCTGCTCTCATATGGGTCAGTTTTTCCTCTTAAAAGCAGGAGCTTTATCTCAGCACAATGAGTCATACATGAGGGAATGAACAGCCCTGACTTAAACAGTTGATGAGTCTGCTTAGTTTACTTATGAAAAGGACTGGCCCTGTCAGTGTCTTTACAATCCCTATGACACTCAGAAACAACTAAGTGTAATCAATGCTTTCTTTAAGTACAGAAGGCAACTATTTGAACTTCATTGCATTGTTACTGAGCAGAAGGATGGAAACTCAAGCTTTGTTTTTTAACCAAGTTAAACGTTATGCACTGGCATCAGGCTGTGACTCAAAACATAAATTGGAAAGACATGCCACTACTAAACATTCCTGTGATTTGTGGTAGTTTGTTTAGGGCAATTCCATTAAAAAGTCTGTGCCAGTAAATAAATCTAAATCACACAGATAAACAAAAAGCAAAATATGTAGAAATTAGAATTTTTGTCTGAACCTAGGATTCCTTTTGATTTTTCTCAGCTGCCATCTGAGGCTTGTTTAAATTTTTGGAACACCCCAAACCATTTGTCTGGAACTCATTTCTAGTAGGTCATTCTTTTCCATGGATGAGAGCATTTCAAAGGCAAAGTCGGCCCACCTGTTTTTTCACTGTTAGCTCCATGACCTGCCTTCATAAATATAATCATAAAACTTTTTAGATCACTCTAGATGAGAAAAACAAGCCAAGAGCCCAGAGGCTTGCCATTTTTCACGTACCTTAAACTTGGTGCTTCCTCTCTTTGTCTTGTCGTAAATGTCAAGTGTATTCCTATTTACTCTACACCTCCATCTCCACCAGTATTTATACCACAGGATTTTCATTCATGGTGTGCCATCCTGTCACTATTGATGACAGAAAGGCTTCTCTTGGCCAATAAGAGTTTGACCAGATCAAAGGTTAATGTCCCCATGGCAAAGCAACACGGCATACTTAGCGACAGACTGTATCAATCCTAACCATGCTTGTCAGCTTACACATACACAAGACCTCCTGCTGTGGGCCATACACTTAATCTCTGTTTAACACATCTCACAAATCCCTTGGAGTCCTTTGCTGACCCTTTGCAATTTTATGCTCCTGTTGTCCATAGAGCAATTAGTATATTCTAGCTAGTTTATGTTTTAAGACCAGCAATGCTGGCACTCAACACAATGCACACAAACTGCTTTATTTGAGAGTTTAATTAGATTGTAAACTTTGAAGGTTGAATGCCTATTTAGAGAAGGGCATCTTATTGCCATAATGCTCTTCTGACACATGGGTCAAATCTGTAATTAAAGAAATGTCACATGACCAATAGCCAGACAATACAGGTATTGGATATTGTAGCTGCAGTGGATAGATAACCCACGTTTAAAACAATAAATTATCTTTGAAAGCCACCGTAAAGGACTCATTTTTTATTGGAGTATTTCAGACTGTAAATAAAGACATGTGCAGACTAGGTTGAAGCACAAAGCTGACGCACTTAACATTAGCCCAAATTACTGTCTTCAGTCATGAGATCAATTAGTCCTATAGGATTATCTGATTCAGTCTCACAGGATTTTTGTAAATTCTGGCATGGCACAGAGTGTTTTAGAAGTTAACTAGCATCAGGACTGGTGACCTTTTATCACGCCAGCATGAGATTGCACTTATTTCCAGTGATGACGGAAGTCTGTTATGTGCCGCAGGATAATCCCAGCCCAGTTGTGTGAGGATAGAAACACCACTTATCCATGATTAGTCAGACAAGCCCATTATAGCTCTTCCCATGTTCGCCAAGTCAAATTTATGACAATGGAAGAAGTGTTTGTCATGGATAGAGCTGATATTTTCCTGGTTATTTACTGGTAATTTTCTATAAGACTTATTATTCATCACTTTGTCCATCATTACTGTATAACTCCTTAATAATTTCTGTCTTATTGTTCAAATTAATTGATTAAAATGGCACATATGCAATGTCTAAGTCGAATCTGAAAAATAATATCTGTGAATTTGATGGACAGTTCAAACAGAAGTAGCCCATTAGATCTGCCTAAGAATAAATGCATGCAGAGAAATATTATCATGCTAATTTTCTGTCAGAGTCTTTGATGTCTGAGCAAGGTATGTTAATTACACCACAGGCTTCATTTGAGGCTTTGCAGAAATCTGTGATAGCTGTGAAAGGTTTGAAAACATTGTATATTATACTGTAGCCAGTGCTGAGTTTGCGTGTGGGTATAATTATCATGAGTGAAAACACATCCAATGGAAACACTTACCAAGATGTGTGTTATTTGAAAAATCTAATAATTGTAATTATTTTGCTTAATAATTGACTCAAAGCATTTTTTTAGTTGTTGCCAGTTGATAAATTACAAGAATGGATATATTCAAGTACATAGGCTAAATCCCCAAAAATAGACTTTGGAAAGGAGTGTACAACATTTTTACCAGTCTTTAGTTGTCACATTGTCCCTTAACCTAAAAAATAAAGTATACTTTACCTGCTCCTCCAATGATCTGCTTTGGGGTGTCTTCTCCTTCAATAATGAGTTCTAATAAGATGATACAGATGATTTGGTGCCCCAAAGTGGCACCTTGGTCCCAAAGGATGGAGCCTCTATTGTTGGTGGGAGGATGAATGTGTCTGATTTTGGGATGTCCTTTACAGTATGTGTTTGTGATCTGCCAGCCCATCAGCCTTTTTTTTTTTTTTTGCTTTTCTCTGCTTGCTCCCTTTTTTGTTATAATATTTTTGTTTTGAGTAAAACATCACCCATGTTAACCATTTGCTCTTGAGGTAGAGATGGGGGATGGGTGCTTGACTATTTTATGGGTGATCTCAACTTGGAGGCCTTGGAGGCTAACAGATGTGCTGCAAGAGGGGCTTAGAAGGAGACTATTCTCTTTAAACAATACTTGTTATTTGAATAGTACATAAGAACAGGACAAAGAACATATAAAGAACAAAATAAAGATCAGTAAAATATGCTCTGTTTCAACGCCCAAACATGGGAATTCTTGCTGTTGGCCATTTCTAATAATAATTTTAATTATTAATTAAGCATTTGGCTAAAGTAAAAAAAGAAAAAAGGTTTATTTGAAATGTAAAAATAAACTGTTGTACAACAGCAGCTTTCTTTTCATGTTGTGTGTTTAAACACAACTCCAGTGCTGTCACTTTCTGATTAAAGACCACATATGGGACATCTGTAAGATCTGATATCATGAAAGAGAAATCAAAACAGAACATTTTTTAGAATATGCACATGTAATATACTTTTTTCATTTTTATTTTTTTTTACATTTTTCACAATTTACTTCCTATAAAGCTAATTATATAAATGTGATGCTAACAAAAGAGATATACAATGGATGTATGAATTAATTCAAGTCTGATATATATATAGTATTTTTTGGACAACAAGCACAAGCAATGTGTCAGTCTGTCATGGATATGTGTAGGGATGAAAACCACACTTGTTGCGTGGAAGAATATAATTACACATTTTAAAGTAAATTTGGCTGCATCTGTTTGTACCCTTTATACATCTGAGTATTGTATTATATTCTGTTTGTGCATTTTGAAGGTTTAGTTTTCACAGCAAGAGCTCTTGAGGTGATGTGATGGGTAATCATCAAACAAGACAAAGTCAAAGATTGAAGGTTTATGATGGTCTAATAGGCTATGCAATATCAAAAAGTAGAACAGATTTAACATAGTGTCTCAAGCAGAAAAATGTCAGGCCTAAGGCTTTATACAGGACTTTATTGTCCATCCATGGGCAGCAGGAGCTCCAGTCTGGATTCAAAAAATTGGACTCAGGAAGAAGAAGAGGAAATTATCCAGGATTTGGAACTGGTACAAATGACAGAATAAAAACATGTGAAAAGTATAGCCTACTTAGCTTTTAAAACAAGCATACATGTTTTTAAAGGGATGGGGAGAGCTTAATGCTAATGTTTACCTCCTCCCCAGACTTTATTGAAGAAATAATAGTTTCAGTAGATGCTAAATTGAAACCACTGCGAGTAGGTCCAGCACCAAAAACAACTGAGGTTTGTGGCTGGATCTAATTAACACTGTGATAATATTTAGAAAAACTACAGAATATCTGTTCTACCTGCCACTCTTTAGATAATGATCCCCTCATTTAGAGGTTATTCAGAAAATATGGAAGCAGCACATTCAGGGAGTCCTGAAGCCAGCGTTAGAGTTTGGGTTGCAGCAGGATTTTCCAGCAGCACTGCTGAAGAATGTTTTCCAACGCAGCAACACTTTCTAACATACTCCACTTTTATCAATCACTGTTTGAGCGTTCTGAAGCTTTATTTGCTTTTTTAGAATTACACATACAGTATATTCCCACCAATGGGGCACAGATGTAGACTTGTTATGAGTCTCCTGTGGCTGTCATGATCATAATGATTTGCAGTTTTCTCTAAAATATTATATTTTGTTGAAAAGGGTACATTTTATTTCAGATTATTTGAAAAAAAAAAAAAAAAGCAAAAACACACATGAACTGGAGGCCACTGCTGTTGGAAACTCCAAGCCATAAAACATTTGAAAATGTCATGTCATCCAACCAGTAAGTCAAACAGTATTACATATAGTGGATTATAGATGTATACCATAATAATTAATAGTATTATATTAATCTAATTCAATTGAAGGTACACTGTACAGACTTTTCTAGCTGTGGAGAAAAGAAAAAAACAGAAGTATGTCCGGAGCCAGTTTGGTTAATGTTTTTAACAATACTGTTTTACCGGGTCCACTTTAGTAACATTTAGAAAGTTTTGTTTGTGTTTCATAAAATAGTAAACATGAATCATAATTAGAAATCTGTTATGCTTTGTCAGATTACATCATCAAACAAACAAGTACTCAAAGCTTTATTTATTTATGTCAGATGTTTCAGTTTGATACATAAAACACACACAACTGTATATTCATAAGCAGGACAGTGTAAAGGAACATACAATAATGTTGCAATTTAAATGAAAAAAAAGAAAAAAGAGAAAAAAAGACTAAGATATTGTAATAACTACATTATTCAGTCTTGCATACGACTCTCAAGTCAAAGTGTAGCAATATAAGCTCCTTAAGTGCAAAGGCTGTAATTTATTATTAGTGTATGCATGCAAGTAACTTGATTTTATAAACATATACCACTGGAAATGACTCAGAACATTTCATGTACGTCTAAAGGTTTTCCTGGTGTTCATTTGATCTTTAATATTAAGGACAAACTTAGTGCTAAATGTAAGGCTATTGAAAAACAAACATGCCATATGAATATAAAGCTACGCGGTGGACAATTAAAGACACATATATACTTAAAAACAGGATGCAGTCCTCTTTGGCTGGTCCTTTGCACAGCAATGGATTAACATATTCCCAGTTTATACATGCTAAACACATAAAAGAACCAGACATTAAAACTAAATTATACAATTCAAAAACAGTAGATGCAACGTAAAGCTACTGTTTACTCCACTACGTCTTTAAATCAGCGTTTTCTAATATTCTAATACATGGAATGCTTAGTGTGTGATTTAGGTTGTTTTGAAATATAAAGATTTATTTATTTATTTATTTATTTAATTGGATATTATTCAATATTCATTGTCCAAAATACAAAAAAAAAAGTAACTAAGGAAACTGTATTAGGATAAATAACAGTTTTTAAGTCAACAAACTTTAAAGGATTTTATGACTTTTCATCTCAAATTTGTTCTGTTTATTATTTATATGGCTTTTATCACCTTATACAATGTACTCCTTGATATTTCTTAGATGGAAATGTGAATGATGTCAAAGTAGGTCTATATTAACAGTTGGATCCATAATGTTTTGGGCTGTGCCATAGAGAAGAGGTTGTGAGATATGCCCAAACAGATTTAGGGGCAATATTACTCAAACATGATGTCTGAAGCTTGGCGAAGACAGTTGGAGTACTCAGGGGGCATGCTGTTGTATGTGATGTGGTTGGCATCCAGACGCAGATGCTTCAGACGGGAATAGTTGAGGGGACTAATAGACTTGCAAATTCTTGTCAGCTCAAACTCTGTAAATGAGATAAAAAGACAGGGTTAGGCTCTTACAGCTGTGAGATTATTGGCTATAGGACTCTGCTTTGGGTAAACAATAGCTCAATACTCACTGTTGATCTCATTGGCCTGAAGGTATAACTGCTCGAGGCGCTCATTGATCTCAGGGATGGACTGCAGTTTGTTGAAGGACAGGTCCAGCTCCACCAGTGATGTTACATTGAATACTCCGGCTGGAATGCCAGAGTCCACCAGCTTGTTGTGGGAGAGCCGTAGATACTGCAGAGACGGCAGCTTGTTGAGGTATCCTGCTCCAACACCGTCAATCTCATTGTAATCAGCATAGAGGATTTCCACTGAATTAGGGACTCCAGCTGGAAGTTTCTTCAGCTTATTGTGGCTCACATCCAAGGACAACAGCTTTTTCGGCCCTTTGAACGCCCCTGAAATACTTTCTGAAGTTAGCTCATTGAACTGAAGGTTGATTGATGTCAGATTCACTTTATCAGTCAAAAGTCCAGATGGGAATTTAGTTAACTTGTTATGCATCATCTTCAGCTCCTCCAGGACCTTGGAGGAAGGGATGACTGGCTCTGTGATTGCATTGTGGCTAAAAAATAGCTTCTCCAGGACTGAAAGTTTATCAATGGTGCCCTTCTCTATTTTAGCATTCGTGAGATTATTGTGGTCAAGAACAAGCCAACGTAGACTGTTAGTGACATTATCAAACACTCCTGCCTTGATTTCTTTAATTTCATTGTTATGAAGATACAAATACTCAATCCCAGTTGGAACTACAGGAACAAATTTAAGATTACGGTTGTCACAATACATGGCACTGCGGAAATTAGTCGGACAATCACACTCTTGGTTACAGTTGGGGCTGGGGGGCCCAAGTTGTGAGGCAGGCTGGTAGTCATAATCATAATATTGGCAGAGGGCCATGCGGACCAATATGGCCAATAGGGGTACACGAAGAGGAAACATGGCTTCTGCAGACAGAAACTATGTAGAAGAAGAGAAACGTTAGAAAAATCAAAAATCAAATTGTGAGTAAAATAAATCATTCCTGTTCTCACAATCACTTATCCACCGACTCCCCAGGGTTTTTTATAATCTAGTTTTCATTTATACAACAACTTGCCAATTCACATCAATAAGTCTCAGATGCCTTGAGTCACTCATATGCATCCAGGCACTTTATTACAGCTGCTGTTTGCATGCTCATTGCTCTCTCTCTCTGTCCATATCTCATCTTACCCTATAATTGAGCAATCAAACTAATTCACATTTAAACACAAAGTATTCAAGTCAAATACATACACTTCAGTGGTGCACATTTGAATGCAGGTTTAGGTTTTGTGCCATTTAAAATGTAGCCAGTTAACTGCAATATTAGCTGAATATATTTGCATTGGTTCATCAGTTAAACCTGAATCACTGAACAAGTTTTGTTTCTGTTGAATGTCTTACAGCACCAACCACTGCCTTAGTCATCAGCCATTAAATAAAACAAAAATAATTTGGAATAATAATGCAGGAGGATATCACAAAGCTTTTTGCAAGCTTACCTGTGCTTTTGCCTCTTCGTATGCGTAGAGTGGAAGGCCAGTAGGAAAGAAAACTGGAGTTCCAAAACTAAAAGTCTCTGGAGAAAAACATAGAGGGGGAGGAGAGAGAGGAGTTGATGGAGAGACAGAAAGAAAAAGGCAGGCGGAGGGGATGGATCACTGGAGTTAGATTGTGACATCTTTATTCATTTAAGAAGTCATCATGTCTGGGATGAAACGCCAAAATGTTCTGGTCTAATTCTTTTTACCTAATTTTCTATTCTCTAAACATACAGTGTTCAAATAAAATCTCTCTGTTGGGTTAGCTGTGCACAGAAAAAAAGTGAGAGAAGCTACATGTGGAAAAATGCGAAAACAATCCCTGGCTTCCATTTAACCCAGACGCTGATTCTGTAAAAAAGAGAAAAAAGGATTTGGAAAATCTTACAAAATACTATGAAGCAGCCAGAGACAACTTGTGTAACAACTGATACAAACATCTTCTCATACTATGGTAAAAGGTAAACACTATGTCTCCAATGTATATGATGCCTGTTTGACTTCTACTTTTGATTTATAAACCAACCCCAACCATGATGAAACAAGTATGGACCTGACTGAAACAGGGTGGTGCTTTACTTATCTAGAAAAGACACTAGTTTGAGGGGTTGGGCTGGCAATCACCAAATGCTTCTCCCATCTGTTCATATAGACCATCGTCCATCACACCCACAGAGCATGCTTCCATTTGACACCTGGACTCAATTGGTCTCAGTGAGTCTGTTTTTCTTCTTATTCCACTTTGGTATGTCTCATACATGGAAATGTTTCACGACATATAATAGACAAATAATAGACAATAATTATTAACAAATACATCCTGTAAATATTTAATGTGTACATAGAGACTAGTTCAAATAAGTCCTGCAAATTATCTGAGAAGAGTTTTATTTAATGCCAAGCAAGAAAAAAATATACATTTATAAATTATTAGACAATGACAATGACTTTGGTTTAGCTGATGTTTTAATACTTTAACATTTTAAAAGACACAACTTTTGGTCTAGATAAACCTGTAGTATTTTTTGATTTATCCTTGTTTGTGCTTCTGGTTTACAAGGTTTTTGAAGTCTGAGGGGGGTGCCCTCAATGAGTCACAGCTCACAGATAAAAGAGAAGTTTGGCAAAACTATTTCACAGGCTTTGAAGTTAATTCAAAGGCCTGGCTACACCTAAATTTCACTAATTCATGAGCACTAAACGAGTTAGTTTAAAATTTTTTACTTTTTGAAATCTTGCTCAGCATGTCTTTAATTACCGACATTGTTAAGAACCTATAGTCTATGCAAATGTCTCTATCTCTGAAGATACCAGACACCAGACCATCTGGTGAAACATATCACTTGTGTCAAGTTTCACCTTTTCAAGGCATTGTGGCTGGTTTATCATAATAAAGTTACAGGGGTAAAGGTTTTTTTTTAAACCTGAAATGAATAAATAAGTATGGTTCCCAATATTTCCCTGACACTGCTGCATGCCATTATGAGGTCTAGTGGGATGTCCTTATACCACTTATACCTCCACAATGAGTACTGAAGAGCTGAAGCAGTAACCCACTGGCAACAGCTTGGTGCTTGAACAAAAACTATGGTAAATGGTAATTGGTAAGCATTTATATAGCGCTTTTTTGCACCCTTCTCGGGCATTCAAAGCGTTTTACATCGTGCTTCCACTCACCCCATTCACACACACTCACACTGCCCACACGGTGCTCTCAGCCTTCTCTGACCACCACCAAACACACCTCTACATTCACACACATTCATACACCAGTGCTACGGTGGGTTAAGTGTCTTGCCCAAGGACACAACGACAGTATGAACAGGGGAGAGTGGGAATCGAACCACCAAACGTCTGGTTATAGGACGACTGCTCCACCACTGAGCCACTGCGCCCCCATGAACATG
Organism: Perccottus glenii; assembly: GCA_024416835.2. NCBI lineage: Eukaryota > Metazoa > Chordata > Actinopteri > Gobiiformes > Odontobutidae > Perccottus > Perccottus glenii. The sequence goes on along the minus strand of CM044547.2, from coordinate 23,682,155 downwards.
TAGAGCCCTGCATTATACACTTCTTACACATAACACAAGCTGTTCATTTCTAAAGTACACACGTGACTCGATAACTGTCCATATTCTCCTTCTCTTACTTGTGCATGTATTGGACATAAATAATGTTTACAGCCATTTAACAATGTTTTGTCCTGTGTCCTGAGGCTAAACGTGACCTCTGACCCCTGTTTTATTGTAAATGAAAAGTAGTTCATTTAGCATCATTCATTGAGATCTGTTTTACAGAGAGGGGCAGACTTAGATACTGGCATTTTATTCTGTGAGCAGTAAAAAAACATAAAATAGCTCATATACATTTGTGTTAAAGACATCCATTAGCTAGCATGGCATTGCATGACACATTTGTCAAAGAACTATCACCTTTAGGCCAGTCCATTGTTTATACATTAAGTTTATATCCATAGAACCTGAAAAAATACTAATATCAAAGGATATTCTAAGAACAGTGAAGACAAAGGATCATTATTGGATGATTTTCAAAACTTTTTTGAAACCTTTTCTTGAATACTGTATGTCCTGGATGATGTGTTCAACGAATGGTAATCGGTGTGCTAATAAATAAACTTCAAACTTTATGGGCTTGTGTACGTATTTAGTGCATGTCAGAACACCTTTAAACTTAGCAGCCTATTGGCTTGTGATAAAGGAACACACTCCACAACGCCACGCCTGGTTGTTGGTTGGTGTAAAACCAGACTTAAGTGTTTTCCAGACAGGAGCGAGCAGACTGGAACGCTGACTTCACATTGTTGCCATTGTGCTTTTAATGTGTTGATGTCTGCTTGCTCTAATATTTCTTCCATTACACCACACATTGGAGGACTCTGTTCCTATAAAATCTAATAAGTAAGGGAAAATAATAAACCTCATTTATAACATGCATTTAGCACGTAACCTGTTATTGTCACTTGATTAGTTTGAACATGCACTTTTTAAACAGTTTTATAAATGCAACAAAACACCCACAAATATTTGGCCACATTTGTCAATTCAAATTTAGTCACCATTTTTGTTTGCCAGGTGGTAAATGTTGACCTTTAAGCAAAGAATGAACTTAGAAAAATAATCATAGGGGAGACAGTTTGCACTCCTGCCTCAGAAGGTTGAGGTGTCCTGCGTCGACCAAAAACAGCCTTTCAGAGTGGAGTCTGCATGTCTTCTCGGCACTAACATGGGTTCTCTCTTTGGCACTGTGGTTTCCCCCCACCATCCAAAGACATGCATGTAGAGGTAAAGGTGTAATCTGCCCCAGTGAATGAATATGAAAGTGAACAGTTGTCCGTCATATCTCCTTGAATTGGCCGGGAATTACTTGGCAATTATCTAGTGTTTATCCCTCTTCAGGCCCTACGCAGCTGGGATAGGCTCAGTTTAAGTGGTATATATATAAAATACAACATTACAAATTATTTCAATAATGTACTTGTACAATGTACAATGTGTATTTGAACTGCATACATGACACAAAGGTGTCAACTTTCACTTTAGATAAGACGGTATGTTCATACATAACACAACATTGTACATATATAAACACGTGGGAGCACGTTTGCAAACCAATACAAATGCTCTTACAGTGGCCTGCAGGAGATGTAAGTACATTATCAAGCAGTGTTATTCTGGGATGTCTTGGCACAAACACACAGAGGCTTCTAATAACATCTCAGACAGCACCCAGACACCACCTTCTGTTGCAAGCATGTGGCCATGTGGTAAGTACTGTCTTTTAAAAGGGACTCATGCTTTCCTTGTCTCATGGGCTTACATGTGCTGCAAACAAACAAAAGAAAAATCACAATGTACCTCTGTTCTTCCACATAAACACTCAAACATAAATTACTCCAGTCATAATAGTTAAATTACAGGGTTTATGAACCGATTTTGTCAGTTGTTTTTTGATATAAAACCACTATGACTGATCAAGGATAATTACAGGCTTTAGCACATTATTATAACATTTATATGAGGCTTTAGTGGGGAATTTAGTTTTATGCTTCAAAGAATTAGGTACAAATTCAGGTTGTGTGTTCATTTTTTCAACAATAATATAGTTTGGGTTTGGACGTTTTAATGTCCTTGGGTGTACATCTGTGACACATCTGCTTATTGCCAGGATATTGCCTTCCTTTGAAACAGCTCAGGTTACTCTGCATGCATTATTGTCCTAAGAAAGACACCGAACACACACAAGACACATAATAACACATATAGTTTTAACACATAATGTGATATTTCATAATGCACAAGTACCAAAATTAAAGGCAAGTGAGAGTATAAGCATTTTATTTGCAAATTCTTTGCATAGTCTATAGAACTCTTGTGGGGAATAGACTGAGCAAGAAAAGAATACACAGTACACACAATCACCACATGGGGGCAATACGTTATGCAATTTTAAACAGAGTTTAGGACAGCAGCTGGGGTGAGCACCAGAGCCCCAACATTTATATCATTGCTGTCTGTATAAGCAGAAATAGAGAGAAAATAAAATCATACCAGAGTGATCATTTCACACATTTTTGGGGCAGGTTGCAGAATTCATTATTAGATCAATTGATTATTTTCATCATGATTCATTATTTATCACAAGATGAGTATGAATAATGTAATGCATTGGTAAAGCTCAACAGTTTGGATCTGAGAGCTGAGAGTTACAGTTACACTAGAATCAATTATAGTTTTCTCTTGCTCTAGGTAAAAACAATTTTTATTTTAAATATTAATATATTTCAAAAATGTTTTATATTTTATATCTCTGTAAGAACTGGACATACAATGGCTTAGTGGAGCACGTTGTCAGGCTGATTTCTTAAGGATTTTTTTCCTTGTGGAGAGTTTACTCAGGTAGCTCAGGTTTCCTCCCACAAACCAAAGTCATGGTAGACTGGAGACTCCAGATTCAATGTGCTGTCTGTCTATTTGTATTCATCGCCATATATAAGATGATCATTTCCATATATACTGTATATGTGTGTACATACATCTAAATATGTACTGTATTTCCTGTGAACTACAAGTGGCAGTATGGAGTGTGCCTGACTAATGCTCTAGTGATAATTATTTAATGTATAAACAGTTTAAATCCAAATTTGTGACAAAAATGACATTGCACATCCCATATAAATAGAGTTCAGTCTTATTGCTGGTAAATATTACTTAACATCACCAACTATGTTTGTTTTTATAGTTAATTTTAATAATAATAAAAAAAAAACAAAAAACTCTTGGTCCTTCTTCTTGGTGCACATACCCATAGTGTATTCCTCTAAATACTGTGAGTAGATGTCACTTTTGAATCCATTTGTCCCTGTATATAGTAGTAATGGTAGTGTTCAAACATCTGCACCAGACCTGATAATGTGAAACAGGTTAAAGGTCAGAAAACAGTCAAATTGATTGATTACTTTATGGTTGACCATGAGGCTCAAATATGTCAATATCCAGACATCTTTAATGTTTATTTTCATCAGCAGCTGAACAAATGCCTAAACCATACTTTCATCTATCCATAAATCAACTGTGATGTGTGCACACCTGTATTAAGTCCAAACCCGGACCTCCTTTTGGACTTGTTCACCAATAACCAGTATCAATAATCACATTATTTACTGATAATCATTTTAATTATTAAATTAGTCAATAAACTGCTACTTCTTTTTTTACATTAAATTGTTTTTATTTTGTTAAGGACACCTTAGTTGGAGCCCCTGCTCCAGAAAAAAGAGGAACACCGTTGTTGCTGATATATTACTGTACGTCTGAGCTACGGTAAGTGCTTGTGCCTTTAAGAAATGAGAGTTTTTTTTTATACACAGCATTTATATACAGCATCTATACAACATTCACACCAGTAGGGGTGCTATAGGCATGCCAGTCTACATAAATCCCATCTTTTCACTCTGAACTGGAAAAAAGGGAGAACACCAGGAGTAATACATACAGACATTAACAAGAGAACAGCAAGTTCAAGTAGAAAGAAAAAAAGAACATGCATATAACTGGGCATGGCTTCACTTGAAAGATATATGGTTTATTTTAGATTGATAGGTGCTATTGTAAATTTGTTTTTTATGGAAGAACATACCACAAGAGGAAAAACAATAAAAGTAAGCAAAAGAAATAAAATTGTGATAGAATCATGGTTTGTATCTGTTGTGAAACAATACAACTTAAGTTGTGCAAAAGTGTTAAATGTTTATCCTACTACACAGGCACATTATATTCTAGCACATCAGTTTTAATGATATTAGAAGACAAAAGTTTACCCCTTGTTGCCTGCTCTACAGGCCAACTTTAATTCATCTCACTTCAGATACTTCGGGTTCTCCAACATTAAGCTCATATTCAATACAAATTATTATGAATTTTGTAACAATTGTCACTGAAGTGAGTTGATTTCGAGTGGTTTTAAACGTCATGTTGCTTGCTCTTTTATGTGTACTTCACTAGTGTGTGTTGTGTGCTGTAGAACTGCTCAGCCTTTAAGCTATATGAAGATATATATATATCATTAATGTGTTGTGTGTGTAAAAATCCCATGATCTTCAGTGGATGACATTTGGGTTCAGTTTGGGTGGATTGTGGTCAAGCACACAGTTACAAAACATTCACACACTCATTTACAAACATTTCCTTGCAAAAAGGAGGACACTCTACTTCTTCCGGTAATTTCCAAGTTGAATGGCGGAGCGGTCAAAGACACAACGGAAGGTGATAGGTTGGATTTCCCAGTAAGGCACAGGGTTGCTGAACAGACTAATGCCAGAGTACATAGCCTTCTTAGTGTTGAAACCAGGGGGACAGAAGTCCTCTGTTCCCACAGCAGCAATCTTGTTGGAATGGAGGTAGACCACCTAGTCAAGAGATTTACATAATGACAATGTTTAGTCATGGACTTAGATGGAAATAATTACCATTTAGGTTTCAGAAAAAAAAAAAAAAGATTAAAAGAATCATTATAACAGGCCACTTCATGATTACAGTTTAAGAAAGTCAAATACACTGTCTTAGTATTACAATGACTCCAAAATCCCAGTAATGCTTGTGCCTTTTATTTATTCATTTACCCATTAATTCATCCATCCATCCCAGCTTTGGGTGCAAGGCAAGCTACACTTTGGACAATGATCAGTTAGTTGCAGGGCCTACACTCTTAAGCATTCTCTATAATCAATTTTGAGTCAGCAATAAACAATGTAAACATGTCTTAGGACAGTGGGAGGAAAGTGATGAATTAGATGAAATGCATAGATATTTATGCCTCTGAGCCTTGATTTACAAATTACAGCCACAAATGCAACCAAGCTTTACAGCAACAGGATTAGCAACACAGCTTTAATTGGCAGCATTCTGCATTTTATTGTGGAGGTTTGTGTAAAAATGGACTGTACCTGGATGTACTTGTGGTCAGGCAGACCAGAAGGAACACTGGTAAGACCGTTGTTGTCGAGGTGCAGTTCTCGCAGGTGGGGGACATTGGCCAGTGAACCATTTTCCACAGAGCTGATCTCATTGTGGCCCAGGCCCAGTCTGCAAGGAAAATTGGCAAGTAGTTGAAACTGAAGCATATAAATTAGTCCTAATACTAAATCAGTGGCAAGAGTGTCTTGTGCTTCACCAAAGGTGTTGTTTGTAATTTAAAACTATGTCGTTTTAAAAAACATTAATTTCAGTACAAAAGGCTTACTGTTTGTAAAACTACAAATACAGGAATCATGTCTGTCATTACTTAGCCAGGTTCTTCAGGCCCTTGAGGCTGTCAGCTGTCACTTTAGCGATCTTGTTTCCATCCAGGTGGAGCTCAGAGAGGGAGCTGGGCAAACCTGGAAAAAATAGGGATGAATTATAGATTTGAACAGAAACTACGAAACTAGTTAGCTCTATGTTTGATCTGACAATGAACATACCTTTTGTGTAATTAATGTGTGCGTTTGATTTGAATCCATGCATGCAGTCTAAAACCGACTGGATTTAGAGGGCAAAGCGGTACCTTTGGGGATTTCAGTGATGTTTGTGTCTGCAATGCGAATGTAGGAGACCCTTTTCAGGTCAGCAAAGGCATTGGGCTCCACGCCTGCACTCTTCAGGGGGTTTGAACCAAGCTCTAGAACAACAAAATCATTTGGGACAGAATGAGAAATGGAAAATGTCCAAGTCAAAGCAAAAAAGAAAAGAAAGAAAATAACTGTGAGTAAATCTACAGGGTCAGTACCCCTCGGGTGTTTTACAGAAACTTGAGCTGAGTTATGAGTAAACAGTGTTGAGCAATAGAACTCTAAATTCTTACAACTTCAGCAGCTTTCATGACTTGTTGTGGTGAGATTATATTTGTAAAAACTATGAATTTTTTGTAATTAAATAGACTCTTAAGGTTGAGCAATGACACATGAACCTTTTTATAAGTTTTGCAAGACTGAAAAGAATACTTTCATACCCATGACAATCATTTGGACCATGCCCTGAAAGGAGGCTTTTTTGAACTTAGTGATCTCATTCTCATGGATCCTCAGTTCTTGCAGACTCTTGGGCATGTTGGCAGGCACATCCTTTAACATGTTCTTAGACAGGTAGAGACGATGCAAGTTTGTAAGAGGGCTTAGAGCCTTTGCATGGATGACAGTGATCTTGTTGTTTACAAGGATCAGAGCCTACAAGAGAGAAAAAAAAACATTTAGAATACTCTATATGTACTCTTGTCCATGTTACTCCTGAAGATACAAATCCAAGTCTTGTCTGAAAGAGAGAGTCCCTAAATCTTCAGCCTAATCTCACTCAGCAGAGACAAGGCATGAAGAGGTATGTGCTTCATTTCTCATAAATGGACACAAACACAACAGTGGACACAACAAAGACCATCAGACAAAGGTATTTATTATAAGCTACCAAAGTTTGAAGGTACAAGGCTCACAGCCATGAACCTGGAGACTATATATTTCTGACTACAATATTTCTGTACCAGAGGGGGTTTGGGGTGTACGCATTGAATGCAAATGGTTTCACAAAAGATTAGCCACTTTTCTGTTTAAATGTGGTTCCACCAAAAACTATACTGTATTACATAACATGACAATCCCCTGAACCCTTATAGAGAGTGTCTTACGTGTAATCCTTTAAGGTTCTTGAAGTCATTCTTTGATCTCAGTAATTTTATTGTTCTGTAGGTCCAGCAGAGTGGTGTCATCTGGAATGTCTTCTGGAACTGTCTTCAGACCTAAACACAAATAAATATTATGAAAGGCACATGCACTACTAAAGTGGTGGCAGCTTATAATTGGGTAATAACTATGCTCAAGCTTCAAAAGGAAATTGCTACAGAATCGCTACCTCCTGGTTTCAATAACCATGCCAGAAGATTTTGATTGTTTGTCTGCCTTAAATTATTACTACAGCGCTATGACTCTTAAAAAATCCAGAGTGAAACCCAGAAACTTGTAATCTTGCCACAAAACAGAAATATGTTTTATGGAGACATCGAAAATGGACAGAATAATTGTTTAGACTAATATAAATATAGTGGAAATAACAAATAGTTCTCTGGGAAGTCTGTGCCACGTACCTGGAATAGCACATCAGTGATATGTGACACAGAATACAACCTGGACAAAACATTGTTTGGTTGAATGCATCATTTTAAATGAGAAAGGACTACTTAAAAGTCACATGTCTCATCTATGCATTTAGACATTCCAGCCAAGCCAAGAGAATACTCTGAGATTCATGAGGCAGTTTACATTTCAGAGGAAGACCCATAAAATAAACAGTTTGACAAAGTAACTTCCACTTTGTAACATAAAAAAAGCTAGTGATGACTAGGGCTCAGCTTACCTAAACTTCTATCTACGTTTGCTTTTCTGTCAGCTTTTCCAGTCAGCTCTGCAGTGAATGAACCACAAACCACCACAGCTGTTTGTGGTCACCACCATCATCACATATCTATCTCATGTACCTCTAGAGCAGTGCACTCACAGATAATACTGATACAACTGTCCCTTCTGTTGCTTTTTTAGGAGCTACCTAAATGTCTCCATGAATTGAAATAAAGACAATTATTATAATCACAAGATACCACCATTTAACTATACGTCTATAATTTTTTTAATTGATGATTTCTAGTACATGCTGTGTCCATAACCCCATGTGGCATAGACATTTTTTGTGATTCAGCTGTCAGTTGTTTTTTTTGTTAGAAAATACCCAGAAAGGTTCACCTTCAGAAAAAGTGAATTGCTCTTTTTTGCTGTGATGCTGAGCAGACTCTCCTGGCCAGGCCTGTGTGTTCATGTCCAGAAGTAAGGATACATACATCACATGCATACAGTATACTGTATGTTTATTCTGAAGAGTGTATAAGTATGTGACCGTGTGCTTGCGTGCCAGAGGTTCTGGGGAACAGATTGTGGCTCAGAGCCAAAAGTGCTGTTGCAGATGTCGAGAATCTGGCCATAGAGCTGTGTCTCACTGGGACCTAGCTGGAGCACTGATGTAATGGAACAGGCCTTTTCCCATCACTCTGCGTCTTTGTCTGTCATTCAATCTCACCTGCCCGTAGTGTCTGTCCATGTGGCTGCTGCAGCTCCACTCTTCTGGTGTATACAACTCTTTTAATTCAGCTAACTTAAGCTTGTGCTCATCCATTGTGTTGCTGACTGGTCAATTGTTTAAGCTTTGTGTGTCTGTGTTTATGTTTACCATCACATTTCAGGCTCATCCATTGAAATGGTATAAAAGCAAGAGCTTATTGAAATAAACACAGCAGAACAAGTTTCTGGAATGAGTCAAACTGTGGTATATGCTTTAAATCAGATTAGACAAACAGAGTTGATTTGCACTAAACAAAAGTGATGACAGTTTGCTAAACTGTTGTGACTGTGTTACTGTAAAGACCCAGCTAATTCAGTTGTTTGAACTTGGTGAGTAAGCACTACAATGCAAACAATTGGAATGAGTGTTAAACTGGAGAATGGCGAGCCCTTCTATTAGCCCAGTTGTGTATTAAGTTGCAATTATCTAAAATGTACAAAATATGTTAATTGTTTCCTCAAAGGTCACTATAGTTTGTATGATCCTTATGAGGGGCTTTTCCAGTAATGTGTAACATGTCTGTGAAGGTTCTCAGTCATCCAGGTCATCTTGAAGAAAAGGTTAATGCAACGGCATCTGGACCTTGAAAACCTAGTCTAGATGCCGTTGCATTAACTTTTTCTTCATTAAAAATAACATAAAATGAAAATGAACAATGCATTTGATTGTATTTAATTCTAAAATCGCTTATCACATAAAACCTGGTGTTTAAACATTTTTAAGTGACCTCTGCTAAAAACTAGTTTACAGGAGTGAGTCTTTGTTTATTGTGCTTTGAGTTTACTCTGCCACTACTGTCATTGTGAGCTGTCCCATCTTACCAAGGTCTGAGCACTGGATGACACGCAGGTGACACTGGCATCTAAAGGGGCACCTTGGACCCACAGGCCTTTCAGGGGGGAATTCTTCAGGTGACAATGATATGGATGGGTCACCAGATCCTGCCTCATCCTCCATCATGAAGTCCAAGAAGCCCGACTGGCGGAAGGGCAGGGCCCAGCAGGCGGTGACCAGGAGTAAAGCGAGACAGGCTGACCTCATGGTACCACTTGTTCAGAGCCTACAAGAACATAGCAAAAGCAAACTTTATTTGTAAGTCAATTTACATCATTCATAAGTCTGTTAAAAAGGGATTTTATTTTCCCTAGACAGCCTTGTTATTAGTTTGGCCCGAAGGTAAAGGTGATAGGTGAAATACTGAGAGTAAAGAGGTTAAACACCAAGTTGTAACTGTTTACTGAGGTTGGTTAAATGGGCCATTGAAATGGTCAGTTTTAGGGGTCAGTGCACAGGCTTGTGTTTCTTGAGAATGAAAATACTAAAATCATCAATAAGCCTGTTTATAAAGGATTTTAGAAACAGAAAATTGCTTATTGGGGAACCCACTGCTACTGTCACTGCATAAACAGTTAGTCAGCCCATGTAAGAAAATCCCATTTTCTTTCAGGTTTTATGATTTTATGTAGCTGACATAAACTCTATGACCATTTACTTGGAAAATACATCCACATTCTTCTGCACCAATGTCTGAAAGACCCAAGAATATATGCACCATTTGCATTGACAAACACTGGTTCTTCCTTCACAGCGCCACAATAATTGAAGAGCGGGTTTAAGCCACAGCTACCAACAAATGATCTGGGAACAGTTGGCCTGCAGCAGACCTTGACCCAAATGTCATGACCAAGATGATGACTGACCCCAAACCGTCCACTGGCTGCCATCACTGTCTATGCAATGTAATGCAAGTCTTTTAAGTATTGATGGCAAAATAAGAATGACACAAAACTCTGTAAATGGGGGTTAAGTCAGGTCATGGGATCACTGCTCAGTTACAGTAGCAATAATTATAGTCCTTGTCCACAACACAGCTACTGCTTTGACAAAGCATAGCTTTAGTCCAGTGGTTACAGTGCCCACATACTGTATGCACACTCTCAAAGACAACTCCACGTTAGCCACTGAACTTTTCTGTGTATAATGCGATTTCTTTTAGTTGTTATAAAATTTTATATGGTGATTTCAATCAACAGCCTGCAGAATGAATCATGCAGTATTTCAGATGTACTAGTTTTCTACATATTTCTTAAACAGGAAACCCACGTAAAAGTGTAGGGAACCAGACCCAGGAAACATGCTATTCTTCTTGTTCTGACAGACTAAGTAATGTTGGCTGTGCTGTACATCCTTATCTCTGTGGGACTTCAAGACTAATCCAACAAAAACCCTGTCTGTAGACTTGGCAGGAAAGTTGTCTTTATTTGATGGTAGTCATTTATTGGTCAAACAACACTTGAGATCTGTAGATGATGGTTTATGTAATGCATTTGATTGCCCTGGGGGGTGAGTTTTTCTTGTTGCACTACACACATTTATGGCACACCTAACATGCTAAAATACTGCAGCAATTGCTTCAGTATTTTACACATACAAGCCCATCTGTGAATCCATTATTTTTGTCAATAAACTTTTTTTCCTGCTTTTAATAAGTACCAGACATGCCAAACAACAACCCCAGCTAGCCTCATGAGCATGTAATGTCTTTACTGCGAGGCAAGAATTAATGCGTCTTTGTGAGTCACTTTATAATTAGACCCTGGAGAAGTTCTTACAGGAATTTAAATGAAAATAAGCATAGGATTTTAAGGAATCATTGTCAAGGCTATGTAACTATAGTTACAAAATTAGATTAGATTAGAAGGAAAGTTGGGTTTGTGAGAAAATTATGGAAATATATGGGTATTTTTTTATCCAATATGTGGACTGTAACAGTAACAGGACCTTTACATATGTTTTATCCAACCAAATGAGATTAAACTGTTGCAGACATCTTAACCAATATCTTGGTTAGGATATCAAGTCTGCTTTGAGTTACCCAAAGGCTGCATGTCCCCACCTCACACCCACATGCCTTAAGAGTAACCTTAAAGGCAAACAAAGCAGACCTTTAAAGGAATTGGCTAAAGGATTTATCATTAATACTTTAATGATTTTAGAGTTCTATTTAGTGCTTAGGTAAGCCATAGCCATAGGGCAAATAAAATCCTCAAATGATCCTCCTTTCTACCCAGGTAATATTTTAAAATGTTTGCACAGATCTAAATCCTCATTTCAATTTATAAATGGTTCTGTCTGTTCATTCAGAAATAAGGCCCGTGTCACATTGCTGAGAAATGGTTCCCAGTTGTGCAAAATGGTCTATACAGTAAAGTGAGCCTCACATTAATGTGGAGTTAAAATGCCTTATCTCAGTGGTAAATGGAGCTCCAATACATGTGTATCTCATTGTTTTAAAACCTGCAAGTCATTATCTATGTTTCAACACAAAAAGAAGCAATAAGATTGACATTTCCTGTGCTGATGAATCATGATTTCTTTGTCAATCCCTTCTGTGCCTCATCTCTCTGGTCTGTCCCTCACCCTTGACTCTTCCCAAGCCTGGCCTCAGCATTACTAATGATTCCCAGACAGGAAGCAGAGCATGCATGAGGGAGTCAAGTTGCTTTCCATTATTTGCTTTTTCTGCTTTGTCATTACCTTTCTGTAAACTTTTGCCTTTGATAAATGAATCCAATGACCTGTGGAACTTTAATCAAATCAAGTAAACTGGGAAAATTGCTTGTGCAAATCTTCAGCTTTAGCTGCAATAAAGTAAGACTAAAACTGTTTGCGTCTGTTTTTAATTGTCTTCCCTAACTTATCAACTTTACTCAAACTCCACCGTATGTCAGAATCTGCACTGGCCTGTGTCTGCCTCTGTAAGCAATGAATCCGTAGAAGGTATTTACAAGGCCGCAGGACATTTAAAACACGTGTGGCTCTTTCAACCCATCAGCACTTGAATGCAAGCTCTCCTCCCACATGGCTGTATAAACATCACCATTATCAATAAAATAATGTAAAACACCAAACAGTCTGATTTACAAGTTGCTGTTGAGGATGAGGAGATGTGGGAATTTAGGGGGATTTTGGAAGTAGGAAAACGTGTATCCAAAAATATGCAAGAACATAGCCAACAAACAATTCTTGTAATGTGAGATTGACCAAAGGACTCTTATCTGGAATGTGTTTTCAGTCCATTAGGTCAACCGTACTGTGGAGTTTGCACAAAAGACTCAAGGCAATTCCTTTCACTTGCACAGTATAAATAATTTCTGTGTTCTGAACAAAGTGTTGAAATGATTTCATTAGACAGGATCTCTAAAGCTTCCCTACTTGCAACAACAGTCATAGGAAAACCAACAAGTGGTTAAACCCCATTTCGACTGCTCAGCGAGGAGAGCTGTTGGCCTGCCATTAGCCTCAGCCTTTTATCAACAGTCTCTGCTGCAAGGACAAGGATGAACTGCCCAGTCAAACTCCCTTTCTTCTCTTTCCATCTTCTCCTCCCTTTTTGTCCTTTTTCCGGACCGTTTTTTCTTTTATACCAGCCCATATGCTGGTTTCTGTTTAGGACCTGCCTAGGTCCAAAAACGTTGAGCAGAAATCCTGTCAGGTTTCTGGTTTTACAGTGAGCAGGGGTGGACGGCTTCATGACTGGTATTCCTTTACTCACATTGTTCTTGTGCTCTCTTTAACCTAGAGATCTGTTGCCCAGATGGAAAAATGCCACCCCTTAACGCAAAACTGGGCCTTGACCCATTCAAACCTGCCTATATTCATTGCAGTTCAACCAGCCGAAAGTCTGAACTATAGCTGTACTTTTATTGCTCTGAATGTATTTTAACACACTGTTTATGCCCTCTCATTTTTAGCATGTCCCACTTTTACAATGTATTTGTTTGCCACAATCTTTCCATGTTCCACTCTAGTCCAGCTGAGTCTTATTAGGATTTTCCCTGCTGGCAAAAGGGAAGTGATGAGTTAGCTGAGAGCTGTGTGGTGGCTTGCCGGGAAGCCTTTAGAGCTCTTTGATAGAGAAAGCTGTATCATTACAGGATTAATGGCACTAAGTGTGCCAGGTACAGTTTTTTTTCCTCTTCAAAGCCTCTCACTCTAAGTTCCCCATAGCAATTTGGGTTCTGTTCTGCTGCTGTGAGATAGATGCTAGTGCCACGTTGTGTAGAAAACCCTCACACTGAAAAGAAACATGTCCACATTCATACAGATAAGAGATACAGGCAAGTGGTGTGTTGCAGCTTAAAAATGGCTTGTTGAAATGGAAATGTAGACCTTTTCAGTCAAAGTCATGACAAACCGTAATGAGCTGAACATAAATAAACTCTCTTTGTTGTATCAGCCATTTTCCTCATTTTCCAAACAACCACAGGGTTTAACAGAAAAATGCAATCAAAGACTGCTCAACAAATGCTAATCTTTTCCACTTGTTTCACTTTTTGTGTTTTCATTCAATGACTTTATGTAAGCAAAACAAAATAATAACCCTGTGGAAATAATGTCAAATGAAAAAAAGTCTTATAAAAGAAATGTGTTCTTTTTACATCCATATGGGATACATCAAAACAATCCTCCATGTCCAAACTGGACTTGATTAGTTCCCTCAAAAACAACCAACCTAGTCTACAAGCTCAAAAAGATAAACTGAAAAACAATGTGTCATTGGGTGG